>VZTX01024400.1:0-252137 GCA_013400915.1 Pardalotus punctatus
GCTTGGGGGCGGCGGTGCGGGGCAGGGGCCGCAGCCGCGGTGGGGAGCGCGTTACGGTGGGACGGGCGGCGAGCGGGGCACGTGCCGGGCCGGGCACAGGGAGCGGCGGCCCCGTGTTCGGGTGGGGATGGAACAGGTGTTCCCGGGGTCCTGTTCCCGGTCGGGCCGGGGGCGGGCGCGGCGGGGATGCCCGGTGGGAGCCGCGGTGCCCCGCGGTGATCTCTGGCAGGGAGCGGCTGGGATCTGGGGGCTTTGCTCCGGGCGGCGAGAGCAGCGGGTCCGGCTGCCCCTCGGGGAGAGGAGGCAGAGCTGGGACGCTGTTTTGGGGTGGGGGTGAGGCCGTGGACTCTTGGGTCACTTTCGGGGGAGAGAGGCGAAACGGGCTGATTTCCAGCATCTTTGCTGAATCACTGTGATCCAGTGGAGAGTTCTTTTATCGCGAGCTCGCTGGTTCCTCTGGGATGGAAACGGACACTTCTCGGCTCCTGCTGAAGCCCTGGACCCCTCTCTGGGGTTTCAGGGGGAATTTCTGCCCCATCTTGCTGTTGCTCCTTGGTCCGTGTGTGTGTTGAGCCTCATCAGCGTGTGCAGGGAGGCTCGGTGTTTCTGACACCTGCCCCCCGCCAAAACTGTGTAGAGATGTGTTTCCTCACAGGAAAAACACCGGTTAATGTCACAGAAGCAAAATACATGGATAAAACCTAATTATTATCATAGGACCTGGAAGCCTGGGTGCCCTGGGCTGCTTCAGCAGGACGAGGTTGGATATAAGAGTCTTCTTTTGGGTCTCTGAGAGGAGGACCAAAGTCATGCTGGGATGTGGGCTCTTCCAACAAGAAGCAATTAAAATAAAGGTTTGGAATCTCACTTAAAACAGGATGTCATAGAGCTCCTCAGGGGAGGGAAGGAAACTTCAGGAGCTTGAAATTTGTAGTAAAGCAATTAAACATAAAGGAGTGAAAATGCTGAGTGGCTGGCATGAGCATTTTTCCATCCTGCCTGAGGTAAAGACTGAGTATTAGTAAAAAACAACTCAAGAAAAGCAAGCATGAAGTTAACTTTTAATAAACTGACTTAGTCATTATAAACTTGACAAGTGCAGAAGGTGATAGGTGCTTTCTTTAGTGAAGCTGATCTGCTGAATTGTCAGAAGATTTGGTAACTGGTTGTTTTGAGAGTGCTCCTCCTCCTCGCTCCCCTGGTTAGGGTAGCATAGAGCTGGAGCTCAGGGGTTGCTCTGCAGACTGTCAGCTCACTGTAGTTTGGTGAGGAACAGTCAGCACTGGTGCTGCTTGGTGTTTGTCAGTTCAGGTGAGTCACCAATAATTTACAGTAAGAACTTGCGTTTTAAGTGTTCTGCTTGGCTGGAAAAGAGAGAGTTTGTCCCTGCACAGTGTAACTGTGCTGGTGGATGGAGTTTCTTCTCATCTTGTGAGATTTAAGTGTGAGAGGCAGGGAGCTCAGAAAGGGGGTGAGTAGCTGAAATGCCAAGTGTATGTTGGAGTCTTTGCTTGCTCTTTTTCATTTTCCAGTTGCTATTGCTAGAATTCCTTCCATCTCTCTGTTGACCTAGAAGTCAAAGGTAACTCTTAAGGTTAAACAGCCCATGTTATAACATTGATACCAAACTGCTCATGAAAGACTATTGCCATGAGTGAATCCCTTAATTCTTTTGTTGGAAAACTAGGTGAAGAACATTCAGAGCAAATCAGGTGGTCTGTGCCTTTTGGCTTAAAACTGCTGGGCTGACATCTTTTCCTCCTTTGAGTAACTGCGTGTTACACCAGTGCAGGGTTCTCTCCAGGGGTGGTTTGTAGCCTGTAGTCCCAGCAGTGCAAATGCCTGGCAGTGCTGCTGGCATCCCCTGGCCTGGCCTGAGCCTGTGTGTGTGTTCACAGATGTAGACGTTCATCTGACTCTTAATTGCTTTCTTTGAATTTCAGCTTGCAAACTGGTTTGCAGCTCTGTTCTGGGAGAAGCCCTGCTCAAGTTGGTGGCACTACCTGTTGCAGCAGCAGTGTTGCTGATAAACAGCCTTGTAATCCTCTGAGTCATAAAACGCTCACTCTTATTTCATATGTTATTAATGCAGGTATCCAGTTTGGTGTGTCGAGTATAAAGTGATGACCTGAGTGCTTTTCTTGTTTCTCATTGTGCCTTTCCAGTTCTGGCTGTGTGGGGCTGTGGCAGGAGCCCCAGTGACTGTGCCACTGCTGTGTGTCACCTCCCTGCACGCAGAGCAGCATCACGACAGCAGGACTGTGGTTTGACACTTCTGCTCCCACCAGAGAAGGACATCCCATTTGGCTTAACTGTGTCAGCAGTTTGTCTGACTGAATTTTAATTTAAATGTTTCTTACAGTTATCAAAGGTAGGCTGCCTTGGGATATGGCTGTGTGTCATCTGTTATTTGCTGTCTGGACAGGAGTAGCCGCATTGGTGAGGCTGTCCCTGCGTGCAGTCCACTGGTGTGTGACACAAGGACAGAGCTGGCTTGAGGCTGCCTGTGCTGGGGGATGGATGGAGTGTCTGCCCACCCCCTCTGATGATCACTGTATTCCATTCAGGAAGATTTAAAGCATCGTTGAAAGGGCACATGTCACGAAGAGTGTCTATCCTCAGCCTTGCTGTGATGTGGTTGGTGAGTCCTTAGCTCAGGTTGTACCCAAGCTAAGCTACTTTCACCTGTGAATTTGTCTAGAAATTCAGAGCTCTCAGGCTGATGAGGGAAGCCACAGAGAGTTGGGATCACACTCGGGCATTTTGTGATGGCCTCCTGGTATCATCCCTTTGTGTGGCACATCTCGCTCTAGCACTGGTTTGCCAGGGAGGTCTGTGTGTGCCTCGTGGTTCTGGGTCTTTACACAAAGGTCACTGAGATTTCTCTGTGCCCCTTCTATGTTGAGGGCTGGGTTTGTTTCAGATAATTGCTCTTGTAAATTATTCACTCTGGTGTTACACAGCAGTGCTGTGATCAAAGATTAATTCACGCCTTTGCACAGGCTTGCAGTGTCATCTCTTTCTTTCCCTGAGGAAGTCTTGATTCATCTGTAGTGGACTTACATGCTGACCAAAATAACATCATATTCACCAGTTAAAATAACACTGATGGACATCTCTCTCTGTCTTGGAAATGTTCTGGATATGTAATTCGAATTAATTTTATTAAGATTGCAGATTTCTTCTGTCATGATTACTAGTGAGGTTTCTGGCTGGCTGCATCATCTCACTTTCAAGTGATTATCAGAAACCTGTACCAGTGTCATAAGGTTTTAATGCATCTACATGTTATCCTGGTCTTGTACTTGACCAGAATAACACCTTCAAGTGCTGGAATTTTGAAGGTCTGGTCTATTGCTAAAAGTTTATAAGCTGTATTTGAGTGACAATTGAAAAAAAAAAAAACAACCCTGACAGAATTCAATTCTTGATTTGTGAGCAGTTAAAAAATAGAATTACAGAGGTTGGCAAAAGAGCTGGTGTTCCAGGTTTATCTGCTGTCAGGGGATGTGCTTTAATGTACTCTCTGTCTCTAATTTGTAAAAATAGGATCCTGGTATGGCTTGTTCTGTATCTTAGTATTCCTTAGTCTTCCGTTGTCTGACCTCACTATTTTCATACGCTGATTTTGTTCATTTTACTCTTTAATCTACCTGAGATGCAGCTGGGGCTGTGTGCTGTCGGGCCCTAAAGGCCTGACCTGCTGCACACTGTTGTGCCTAGGCTGTGGATTTGGGCAGGGCAGCAGAGCACAGAGGGGTGGGATGTGCTGCTTTGTTCTGTGGTGAATGAAACCAACCTCATTTCCTAGAAATGAGAAGGGCAAGTTATCTTTTTTGTTTGGGCATTAACTGTGAACCTTCAGTTGTTTTGGAATGTGAGGCTCTGGCTTGGCTAAATCTTTGTGCTGGCTTTATCTCCGTGCCTGTGTGTTGAAGTTTGTTAGTAAAGAGGATGGGACCAGAAGTCTTGGGAACTGTGTGGTCTTTTAAGATGTAAAAATAAACAAAGCTGAGAAGCTCTACCCTACTTAAAACAGGCTGACCTAATTTTTCAGCAGTTTTAGCAGAGAGGCAGGCTCTGGGTAGGGATAAAGGCTTACTGATGACTGGCTTCCCTGTGCTTCCATTGCTTGACATGGTTGACAGGCCACCTTTGGCAAATCAACACTGGTGTCTGAGGTCATTCACTTCCCCCCTCCCTGAGTTGCACAATCCGGCTGTGGATTTGCCTTGTGCTCGTGTGGACAGTCCCGTTGTTATGCAAGTCAACAGTTCAGCATCTTCTGGGAAGTCACAGCATGAATCTCTTCTCAAATTGCTTTTGTTGGAGCGTGTTGACAACATGTTAGCTGTCCTCTGGCTTGTCCCTACAGAGATTGCTTTTGAGAGTAGGTGTCTGGGAAGTCCATTCATACTCTTTGTCTGTAGATTAATGTTCTTGCTATCAGTTGCAGTTCTTCACTACTGAATTATTAATTCTGCAGTGAGATTTTTTTTTCTTCCTACTGTTCATTGACTTTCATGCTTGATTTATTCTTCTGAGCAATTTGAAACTGGAGCATGGGAATGTTGACTAATATTAATGGATCACATGGGTGACCTCAGTGGTAGCTAAATAAACTTTTTAATTGGCAAAATGACATCTGTCTTTCACAGTACTCATGGTTTCCCAGGTGAAAGGTTGGTTGTGAATGTGTATTACCCTCAGAGGCACTTTGTTACTCAAGAAAACAGGGATGTTCAGGCAGCTGGTGGAGTGGTTGTCTGTGTGCTCCGGAGGCAGTCCTGTGGGAAGCGTGATGGGAGGAGGAGGGAGAAGTGGGTTTGCAGATTTTCCTGCTGATGCCACTTTGTAGCTGAATGCTCTCCTGGCAGAGAGCCTGCCTTTGATTGGAAAGCATTCCCCTTGGTGTTCTTGTAGGTACTGATGGTCTGCCATGTTTTGTTCTGTGTTTGTGTGTGCTTTTTCCCGCAGGGAGATAAGAGGAGGCGAATCGCGTATCCTTTCAGCAGCCTTCTGTTAAACTTGGAATACCACAGTTCAAGCACTTGAACAGATGGATAATGGAGACTGGGGATATATGGTGAGTGCGAGTGTGCTCTGTGCACCACAACTGGGCTTCTGAGGTCTGGCAGCAAGAATCCAGATCTGCCTTGGGTAGAGCCAGAGCTTCAGTTGTGAGAGAAGGAAAACTGTGCTTGTTAAAACAGCTTTACAACAGCTTACTCACCTTCCCTGGAGTGCTGCACCTCCTGTGCAGTTTGTGGGGAGTGCCCAGGTTCATGTTTCCTAGGGACAGTCAGCCAGGACTGAACTGATGCCTTGAGCTCACTGTTACTGTTTTCCTAACATAAGGGCTGAAAATAGTTTGTGCTTTCTGCTTATCATTTTAAGGACTTTGTCATTTTATTTATAGAGAAAAGTATTTTTCCTTGTAAACCTTGTCTCAAACTAGACAAGCACATCTTATTTTTCTCCCCTTCTCATTCTGCTGCCATGCATATGTCTCTTTTCTATGGCTGGATGCAGTCCTGGTTGTTAGAGCTGGTGGCCAGATGGGATTTATGTTCCTTTCTCTCTTGCTTCCTCATGTGCTGTCTGGAATCTGATGCAGACTGGTTTGTGCTCTGCCCCTCTCTTCTATGCAGCATGTTAATTTGTTAATAAATATTTCTTTCCAGAGTTAAAAGCTGAAAGTTCTTTTTTTAATGTGCCTGTTTTAATGAAGCCTCTGAACCAAAGCATGGATTATTTTGATTGTGAGCTCTTGGTCCTATGTTTAAACTTGCATTGTCTTCCTCTTTTGAGGGAGAAAAAGAGGCTTAAAATTTGTTTGGCTGGTTTTTTTCTTTTCTTTTTTTTTGTTTTGGTTTTGTTCTAGAATGAGAGACAGATTGTGAAAGTAAGGAACATTGCTGGGCCTCATTCAGACTAACTTGTTCTTCAGGAAATGTCTCTGTTCTCATTTCCCCATCTGTAGAATAGGAAAACACTTGCTGCCCAAATGCAAAACTTGCTCCTGTGGCAGTAGCTCAGTTGTTAAGATTTCTAAAGCATTCTGGAAATGTGCGTTCTGCATGCTAAGTATCATCTTGTCTGGTTGCCAGTTGTGCCTTGTTGCTAGGTGGCTTGGATTTGTTCAGGTTTGAGCAGCCCTTAGAGGCGTTGAACGGGTGAAGTGTGATTCTCTCCAATTTTCCAGCCATGTTTGCTGTGTGTGTCAGGGAGGTGATCGACTCTTCTTGTCGGGGCTTGATAAACTCTGCAATTTCTCTCTTTCTAGATGACTGATCCAGTCACGCTAAATGTGGGTGGACACATGTATACGACCTCCCTCACAACTCTAACGAGATATCCTGACTCAATGCTCGGGGCCATGTTCAGGGGAGACTTCCCCACTGCCAGGGACTCTCAGGGCAATTACTTTATTGACAGAGATGGACCACTTTTCCGTTATGTTCTTAACTTTTTAAGGACCTCAGAGCTCACTTTGCCACTGGACTTCAAGGAGTTCGACCTGCTCCGGAAGGAAGCGGACTTCTATCAGATTGAACCCTTAATTCAGTGTCTTAATGACCCCAAGCCACTGTATCCCGTGGATACCTTTGAGGAGGTGGTGGAGCTGTCCAGCACCCGGAAGCTTTCCAAGTACTCCAACCCGGTGGCTGTGATCATCACGCAGCTCACCATCACAACGAAAGTCCATGCACTACTGGAAGGCATTTCAAACCACTTCACCAAGTGGAATAAGCACATGATGGACACCAGGGACTGCCAAGTGTCCTTCACCTTTGGGCCATGCGATTACCAGCAGGAAGTGTCGCTCCGAGTGCATCTCATGGAGTACATCACAAAGCAAGGCTTCACGATCAGGAACACCAGGGTCCATCACATGAGCGAGCGTGCCAATGAAAACACAGTGGAGCATAACTGGACTTTCTGTAGACTGGCACGGAAAACAGATGACTGATTCTGACTCCACAGGAGCCACTTCAGTGATTAGCAACTTAATTGGACAGTAAACCCAAGAGAGTCTGGATTTTGACTAAAGCAACAATGTGGGCTTTTTTTATACGACTATTTATTGTTTATCAGTGAGGACTGGAGGAGTTTCATTCTCTAGCAGCTCTGTTCTTTTGTCCAGTTCAGAAAAAAAACCGTGCATGTGCCTGTTCAGTCAAGACACCTTTTTGTTTGAAAGAGGGAGTCCGAAGAATTAGTACAATAGGGTATTTTGTGTCATTAACACAATTCTCTGACTCGACTCAAAGTGCTAAAATTACCTCTGTTTAAATGGTTTCTAACCTGTCTAATGCTATGACACTGGGAGCAAGAAACAAAAAAGATTTTAAAATGCAGTTAGGGAGAAGCTGCTATTGTGTAGGCTAATTTAGTTTCTAAATCAATAAACAGTATTGTAATATTCTAGGAAAACAAATCCCACCCTTTAAAAGTACTTGATAAGTACAGTTTCTTACAGTTATGACAACTGTTTCTTTCTATGCATATAAATCAAGCAACCAAATATTATCTGTAGCCATGGAAATATGATTAGAAATATTTATATTGGATTCTAAATGCAAAATGTCCCTGTGGTAGAATTCATATTTTTAATGCCTGGTGCAATATTATTCCCAAGTGTAATGCCTGCCAGCAAGAAGCTAATAAAAATGTGAAATACAGAATACTGTTTTGTATTTTCTTTTTGTCTTTTAGAACTCTCATACTTAAAAAATCTAAACCAAACACAAAAACCCCCACCAAAATCCTGTTGTTTTGTGCTGTAGAATAGTTCAGGTACTCTGGTAGGGCTCCATTTTCTTCCATTAATGGTGTAATTTGTTCCTTTTTATGTTAATCAGTTGATTCAAATGTCTTCATTATAGACAAAGCTTGTGTTCTGAAAACTGCTTTAGATTGATAGAAAGATCGCAAATATTTGTTCTGGCTAAAGGAGTAGGGATGGAGGGAACACAGAGCCTAGATACTTGGAGGTGCTAATAGTGTTGCCTGGTTTGTCAGCACTTTATCTAGTGACTATAATTTTAACTGCAGAATGATTTTTCTGGTGATGTTTGAGTCAAGGCACTCAAGTTCTGTGGCTTTACTCAATTTCATACAGACATTTCCACTCATCCTGGTCCCTTTGTCGTTGTTATGAATCGAATTTCTGGTTATGCTCCAACTTGATTGCAGCTGGGAGAAAGGGAGTTGGTATCTCTTTTGTGGAGAGGATCCTGTTCTCCCATGAAATTCTTGTCCCAGGTAGGTGGGAGCTTTCCATCCCATCTCCGACTCTAAAGGCCTGTCTCAGGGGGTATTTCTCTGTCATATTTTCTCTTCCTGTTAATACATTGCAGGTTTTGCAATAAGAGGCAGCAGTGAGAGCTTTATTCTTCCTATCGGGAGGGAAGAGAAGCAGAATTGTTGAATCTCAGGAAAAGTTGTTTCTTTCTTGCAACACGTGGCAAGAAATACCCATGTTAACTGGCATTGAATTATAATCACAAGATGTTCTTTGCAACACTTTGTTTACTAGCAAATTAATGACTGGTCTGGATCAGCCTGCCCTTTCCATAATTATGAAGTATAATAATTAAAGAAGCAGTATTCCAAATAATACACTTTATTGGAGCCCAAGATTTATAGAAAGACAGTATGAGCAGCCCTATTAATGGGAAGGTAAATTCTGCAGACTGGAGCTGGCATCAGCTTTGTCTGCATCTTCATTAGGAAGGAATATTCCAGTACTGAGCAAATCAAGAGCTATTTTAATTATCAAAACAGATGTACTTTCTAATATACTTTCTGATCAAAGAGAGCAACTTGTTCCTAAAAACCAAGGATCACAATTTCACCTTGGATTTTTCAGTAAAGTTGGTTGTTTTGGGGTTTTTTGAAGGCACTGTGTAGTTACAACACTCTGAGAGAGGGTTCATAGGGTGGTGGTGGTGGTTTTCTTTTTCTTTCTTAATTATCATATAATGGATTTAGAAAAAGAGTAAGCCAAATGGGAGAGTTTTGATGCTGTCAAGACACTTCAGGATAGAAAACAGTGAACCCTGGACCATTCCTGACTAGATTGTCTCACAGCAGCGGGTACCACTCGGCACTGTTGGCGTCTGTCTAATTGCAAATGGCTGGCTGAGAATCTTTCATAATTGTAACTGAAAGTAAGCAACTGATTATTAATTCTGATTAGTCATTACTGATGCTTCATAAATGTCCTGCTGCACAAAGAACAGGAGGAAATGTGTGCCCTTCACTTGGAACACGGTCTTCATAATTTCGATAGTGTGTTGTGCAGAAGTGGCTTCAAATACCTCTCGTAGGCTGGGCTCATCTGTTCAGAAAGAGAATGTGGAAGGAAATTAATGGCAATTAAGAAGGGAGAGGCTATAATTTTTTTCTTAAGAACAATCTCTGAAATACAGAAAGACTATTTAAAAAACCTACCAAAAAACCACCAGCTACTTCAACTATGTGCAAGATCTCCTTCCCTATAATATGTGCTGTCCTTCATAACCAGCACGCAACACCCATCCCAAAGGGGACAGCATACTATTTAACTTGAGAAAATATGCTTGGACTTGATTGTTTGCTGAAGGCAAATTTTGTGTTCAGCTATGGGATTTCAAAGAGATGCAGATTATCACAGTAAAAATCTCACTCAAGGCCAAATGAGTTTTCAAACAGAGCAATACATATTTACATCACACAGAATTTTACATTAATACACAGTATGGATTAATTAAGAAGAGAAAGCGAATGCTAAAGGCCACGAAGGATCAAATTGCCTTGGTTAATGCTTATATTTTTTCTGGTTAAACAGTTTACTAAAAAACCCAAGTTTTGCCCTAGTAAAAGTATCAGTGTATAGAAAATACTGTGCATTTAGTGCTGTTTCATAATACATAAATAGACTTTTATTTTAGCTTATTCTCTACAATTCTCTACCTCAGTGACACAAGTTTAAAAACGAAAGCCACATGGGTGGCACATGAAAGTCCAGCTCTCTGGTACAAGCTCTAGTCCTACTCTGTAACCCATTTCCAGTTTAAATATTTGAGCTAAGACTATGGGTGGCACGATTGGAGCAGCTCTCATTGTTCTGAATGAGATAGAAGGAATTAAAAGCTCTTGACTGATCTGTATTGCTTTTATTAGAGGAAAAGCAGTTTCTGCTCTGGCTGCTTTGGAAGTTGCCCAGCTCTAATCCATCCCTACCTGGTTGGTGGGTGACTTCTGAGCCCACTCGTAGAGCCGCTGGTAAACCTGCCCATCGTAGCTGCCCAGTGCTGAGTTCAGGCTCTTGTCTGTGAAGTCAAAAGCGTCCACCAGTGGCACAGCGTCCTTCCTGTGGAGCACGGGAGTGACATTCCTGTTACTGAGAGGGTACTGCTTTGCAAGATGGGAAAATAAGTCAAAGATAAACTTGGAAGTCAGTTGTCCAGGTTTCTCAGTCCAGAAAGCTTGTGCTAGTTTTTCTCCTTGTCTTTACTGGGGCTAAAATCCTCCTTGTTTTCATTCCTGAGAGGCATCTCTAAGTGACCCTGCCTTGGCAAGTAAATTGGACTAGATGATCTCCAGAGGTCCCTTTCAACCCTAACAATTTTGAAATTCTGTGGTGTTCTACTAATGCCCTGAGTTGTCTGCACTGTTGGTTGAGTGGGTGTTTGCAGGGTCTTGTAATCACCTGGGCTCTGTCCCTAATTCAGGAGACAATCTCATGTCAGATGTTTTTTCAGCAGTCTCTGCCAGTTCGTTCTTTTGATTTTTGTCTTTTTTTGTTTTGTTTTTCTTATGCTGTGTTTGTCTTACACAATGGAATAAGGTGCCTACTGGATTGATGTGAAGTTGCTTTGCTGATCTCCAGCCTTCACCTACCTTTTGCTATTTCTATTACCTCCTCACAAAGTGTTGAGATCTTCTAGTCTCTTCATGTGTGTAGGAGCAAAACAACCCTGACCCATCCAAGGGCCCATCTAGCCCAGGGACCAGTCTGACAGCATGGAGAGCTGGAGCACAGGCAGCATCTCCTAAGCAGGAGATGGTTCTTTTTCTCATCCTCCCAACATCCTGGGTGTAAGAAGCTGTGCTGGCTGTACCTCACACCTGAGGGTACCAGGATGCAAAGTGGTTTGCTCAAATGTTGGTATTTGCATCTTCCATTTCCTTTTGGTGAAGGGCTGTTTGAGGGTTTGGGAAAGGCTGGGTTTTTGCTACAGACCAAGAAGTGTTTGTATCCGTTTCTACTAATTGTAAATATTTAAATACTCCATTCTTGAATCCTGTTAACAAGGCATGGACTAACACAGAAGATGCAATGAATTCCAAAGACAACAACATCTTAGGCTTTTGAAAATGTTATGTTAAGCTTATCACTTAACTCAGATTCTGCTATCAGTTCTGAAAACCCTTGCTGTTTGGCTCAGCTCTGTTCAGCCCTTGCTTATGGTGTGTTCTTGTTTCTCTCCAGGTGGCTTAAGTCGAATTTTACACACAGTAGCAACTCCTCTGCACCGTAAGCTAACATGTTCTAAACAAACAGCAGTGAGTAGTGAAAACTGAACCCTTTGTCAAAAAGCCTCTGTGAGTGTTGTGGTAAGTGAAAACCTTAACTCAGAATTCACAGAGTTGGTGATACATGGTGCTGAGCAGATGCATCTGAAGTAGCTGTAGGCAGGATTGTTTGGGTACCAGTTGCAGCTCAGCCATGGCAACAGAGTAGGCTGTATTAGCTGTGGCTTAAGCAGATTTTGCAATGTGTGATGGGTTGCTGTGGCTGCCTCCTGCCAGTGTGCTCTGACTACATATTTTCCTGCTTTCACTCTACTGCAAATGGTAGAAAGTGTTCATGACTTCATTTATAATTTAAGATTTTTGTAAGTTGCAGAACTTTAGAGATTGCGGAGGAGCTGGACCCTTGGGTCTGTTTTGCCATGAAAACAAGCTCTGAGTAGATGCTTCAATCAATTTCTAGTGCTGCCAGGCACTGAAAATAAAAACTGAATGAGGTGAATTGACTGTGGAGATGTTGCCATAGGTACAGCAGCACCCTTTTATATCTGTCACAGGGACAAACTGGATAGCTGTGTGTGTTCTGCCAGAGCAGCTCACCGAATGACAGCCAGGAGGTCCAGGTAGGAAGCTGTGACCATGTCCATTTGAGCTGCAGATGTGTACCCATCATGCAAGAAGGCTCCTGTATTCGAGAAGATCCCATGTAGTGCAAAGAGGTCACAGAGATGTTTCATAATCTTCTGGATGCCAGCCTTGGTCTCGAGTTTTTCCACAGTTTCTGCAAAGTTTTTCACTGCAATGTAGTGGCAGTGAGCCTGGAAAACAAGTGCAATCAACAGTGAATGCACCTCAAAACACTTTTAGTAGGCCAAGTGACTCAAATGTTCTTGCCAAGAATATAAAACCTTTTCATTTCCCTGGCACTTCTCCAGTCTGTATCCTTTGTTTGCTGGGTGACCAGGCCTTTTGCATTCAAGGCTCACAGCAACAGCAGAAGACGGAATGTGTAAACAGTAAACACTGTGGTATTTGTAAACTCCAGAAAACTGCTTTCAGAAATCATGATAGTACTTATTCTAAATACATCTGATGAATATCCCAAAGAGGTTGTGTGAAGGAAATGCATTGGAATGTGCTTGTGTTGACTGCTAGTAAGTGAAGGTTGGTTGTACATCAACAGGAGAAAACTTTTGTTGAAGACCTTGGGCTTATGGTGCTTTGGGATCAGTGTCCACAAGGCTACAGCTCTGGAAACACCATGGTCACAGAAGAACAACCAAATTTACCTCCCACTTTTGTGGTTTTAAGTAAACTGGTAATTTCAGAAATGCCAGAAATATTAGCTGAGGTCCAGAGCAGATGAATTAGGCTGACCCCACCTGTCTGGGGGGTGACTCTTGCTATGCTGACACTGCTGTGGGTGGTTGGTGGTGCTGGGATCTGTGTGGGTTCACTCCCCCACTGCACAGTTCCCCTCCAGCTGTGGGTGGAAGCATGGCACACCTGCACTGCAGCTCTTCCTGCTGGCACAGTGCAGCAGCAGATGTGGAGGCCAGTGTGGACTGCAGAACCTGCCTGAGAAGAGGAGTGGCTGCTCAAGCAATTAGCCTGTATGGAGTCTGCCCAGTGTCTGAGCCACTCAGCTGAGAGCTGGCGGGCAGCAGTTCGTAGAGTTGCTGTGCCAGATGTGTGGGTGAGTCTCCAGGGAAGGTGTGGAATAAGAAGTAAATACAGAATATCCCCAAGAAGGCACCAGTATATCAAAATTTTGAAGTTATGGGGCAAACTCAAGGGTTTTGGGTGACCTTTCTGTCCCTGAAATATTTAAGAAACTTTGGGGGCCTGGATCCCATTTTCTGTAGAGTCTAGCAGCACCACTGACAATATCACAGACAGCCCTTTGCATATATTAGCTCTTCAGAAATAGTTAATGACATTACATCAAGTCATGGATCTGTTTCAAAATCTTTTCTTCATCAAAGGAAGGAAGGAAGGAAGACCTTCAACCGTAACTGTAGAGGAATTGCACTTAATTGCATATTAAAAAAAATTTTGGTTTTTGGAGATACAGAACTATCAGTGGGTTTAGTTTTCATTAATATTTAGGTCTTTTCTCCCCTCTTGCTTTCTTTTCTGCTTAATTCTGTACTAACTCACCCTTGTTTTGGGGAACAAATGCTTCTGTCCCAATGCTACTTCAACTGAAAGCATCTCTTATTAATTTGATTTGTTTTTTTCTTTCAGCAGTAGTTAACATTGCCCTTATCACTGGTTTTCACTCTTTTCCCTGCAGTTATCTTTCCTTGGGAGTGAGGCAGATGGAAGAAATACCAGGCGTGTTTCACCCTTTGCTGTGACTCCACCAACTTTCAGTGGAGTGGCTTTGGGAAGACTCCTCTGGGAGCCAGAAAGGCTGGATTCTTGTAAAAAGATAAGTGTTGGCTGGAGATGGTGGGTTTTTTGTTGCAGGATAAGGGAGGTCTGATTCTGCCAGTAGTGGCAGCATAACTTTGAATGTATTTTTTCTCCCTTTCATTTCTCCTAGTCTTTTTTCTACCTGGCCTATTCAAACAGCAATTTTTTCAGATCAGGAATTGCTTCTTACTACAGCTTATCCACCATGCAGACCACAGTGATGGCCTTTGTGGTGCCTCTTAGATGCCAACAGGAAACAATACACAGCATGGAGGCTTTAAGCTAATCATGCTTAAAGAAATCAAAGAAATGGTTCTGTTGCATATTGTATCATAAAGACAAACATGAGATAAACACATGAATTTTGCTAACCTTTGCAGCCTGCACCAGCTGCACTGTGCACTGGTTCCACGCATCGTGCTTTTTGACTCCAGACTGAATCAAGTCCTGTAGTTTTACTGCTGTGCTGCTTATGAGCCTGGAAAATTGAAAAAGCATAAAGTATATTGTATGTGAATGTAGCATCCCACATGCAAGAATTTGCACTTGTGTCATGTGACTGAATGGCAAAATGGCATTTCTGACATCTGGAGGTATCTACATTCAGTGTGAGTGAACTTAGATTATGCAAAATATAGGTACAAATTCAGAAAAGAACCCAGACCACCCTGGTACTGAAGGATTTTTGCCTTCTCAGCTTCCAGAGTAGTTCACCAGGGGTTTGGCTGAGCTTTTCTTGGGTTGTGTGTGTGTAAGGAGAGTTTGCAGAACAGACAGTAATACTGGACTGCTGTTACATTACGTTTCTCCTTTTCTACACAGGGATTCAAATCCTGTTCCCGTTGATACTGAAGCTTTTGGAAGAGTGGCCATTTTTACACTGGTTTCAATGACAGCAGGGTTGTCTGTTTACCTGGTTTACAGAACACCTATACAGCCCATAACTGTGTACATAATTCTGAGACCACTCATGGTACCATTTTTATTTGTGTTGAGTTGCTGAATGTGTAGTTGAAAGGCTACACACAGAAGGAGAGGCTCTGTGCTTGCTGTGGTGTAAACTGAAAACAAACATCACTTTCTCAGGTATGTGAAATTTTAACATTCTATACAGAATTGCCCAGCACCCAATAAAGGTTTTACTGGATGGCAACTCAGTGATGTGGTCTGGGATTTACTTTAATAGTGCCACCAACTCTATGGAATGTAGTTGTTTGGGAGCACATGGCTTAAAAACTTCTGAGTGTGAAAGCTTCATACTGAACACCTGACATGGCCGTTAATCCTGTGTAGCCTTCCTTTTCTCTTTCAAGAACAGATGGTGCCAATCCTTGTGTAACTTACGTTATTTTACCTCCCTTCAAACCAAGGAAGAAGCTGAGATCTTAACACATTTCTGATCTCAAAGAAAGAAATTCTGTCTCCCATCCTCTGTACTGACCTGACCGCCACGTGTTGATAGGCCTCAGTGTAAATATCTGGACTGAGAAAATCCAACTTGTTCTTGGCTGGACACTTCCCTGGTTTCATTGCAGCCAGATAAGTGACAGATGGCGGCACAGGCTGGCCAGCACTGACTGCCATGAAGCACTTAATCAGGAACCTGGGAAGAGGGTAACAGTCAGAGCAGGGTATGGTGGTGATCTCCTTGCAGCAAACAGTCATGCAAAAAGTAAAGTGGGCTCAGGTGAGGAGCAGCAAGGTGTGACCCATCCCATCAGTGGCCCAGAATGGACTTGAATGAGTAATGACCTTTTGTTTGGCATGTTACTCGCAATAACCTGACCTGTGGTGGGTCTCAGGGGTAGCCTGTCTGCCTATTTCATACTACAGCAATTCATAATGATAATTTTTTCAGCAGAAACTTGCTGTGGCTATTAGCAGTCTCAGCAGTGTGGTGATTAGATACGTTATCAACTTTGCAACCTGAGTCTCAATGCTCTGGAGCTTTAATGGTGATTTAGTCTTACCCTCTGTGATCCCCAGCACACAGTCATATTATGTTAACACACGAGACCCTTTCTTGCTGAGGGTGTACAAGGAGCATTCCCTTAGTTTTTTGGTACCTCTGCTATGAACTAGACTGATGAGGTCTGGAATTTACAGCATTTCTGTTGACCTTGCTGTTGATCTTGCAAGAAGCAGTTATGAGTGCAGAAATATCTGCATGGCAGCACAGAGCTTGTGGTGGCTCTGACCCTGGGAATTGCACTGTTTTTCTCCTTCTCATAAAAACATACATTATTAAAAGTTCAAGCAGCTGTAGTTTCTTTCTCCTGTATTTCATCTACTCTGGATAATCATCAGTCTGCATGTTTGGAGGAAAGGGATGTTCTTGGAGCATGACTCATCCACTTTCAGTATGCAACAACTTTGCTTTCTCTGAATTGACCTCACTTTACCAATACTGTGTTTCATTGTACCATTGTTACACTGGTTGCTTAGAAAATAAACCACAAAACTTTCATAGCAATACCTTTGCTGCACTATGAGGCAAAAGAGGGAAATGAGGTTATGCAGAACAGCACCTGCATACGTCCCCAAACCAAAAATAGAAGAGATAATCCAGTTCCCACACACTTCATGCCTGTTAGACTGAAGACATGAATAGTTTATGTCCTGAGCTGTATTTTTAGAAGGTGCTGTGGGAAAGGAGTAGCTGGTTTTACTGGTTTTGGAGAAGAAGTGGTAGAGGCTGAATAAATGAGGAGGCAGGCTTTTAGATGAACATATTTGAATTGTTACCTGGCAGTTTGCAGGAGCAAAATGGTGTTTTCACCTTCATAAATACAAGAGGCAAGTATTTTGGTATACAAGGAAGGAAGTCCGCTCAGCAGGGAGTAACCGTGGCCCCCACAGGCCCGCAGACAGATCTCCACTCCTGCAGTGGAGTGCTGAGTGATCACAGCTTTAAAACCTGAAGACAATGCATGGAGCTGTTAAAAAGAGAGAGAAAAAGGCAGAGTGTTACTGGTGGTATCCTCAGAATAAGTTACTTTTAAAAATTTTGTTCAATTTCTGGGCATGAAATCCCTATCAGTTCCCCCTTTGCATGGTGGTAGCACCCAGTTCCCTGAGCTTGGCCTTTGGTATCTGCCTGGGATGTGGCACGTGCTGCTGCTGGGCACACTGTGGTCAGTTTATGCATTTTTGGGTTTCTTTCAGCCAGTTCTGGTTTTGGCCTCCTTTGCTCAGAGTGAATTTTTATTTCAAGCACCCAATTGCAAACTATTCTGTTCTGTCTAAAACATCACATTTTTGGTTTTGGCTTGGAGTATGTGCATGCACATTGTAGATGAAGTTGTGTAATAACACTTTGTGCCACCAGCTACTTGGAACGAGGTTTTCAGCCAATGGACAAGCTTTTCAAGGACTTTTCACTCTGCAATAGTTTCCAAAACAAAAACTTTGGGGCGGTAGAGTGAATGCTGTTGCTGACTGGTTGTGGACCTGGGACACGTCATTTGAGCTCTTAGTGCTTCCTCTTTCTCCAATTCTCTAGTGGTGAGAAGAATGCTTGTCCAGTTTGCTAAAATACTTTAACATTTAAAGATGAGATGTGTTGTATGAGCTAATCCTGCTGCATCTCACCTCTGGCAGCCTGTCAAAGTTCTTCCTCTGGATCTCTCTGTACCCCCTGTTGAATAGCTCCTGCAGGTAGTCGTTGATGAAATGAAAGGCATAGGCTGCTGCCAACTGGGGCAGCAGTTTCTCTTGCTGAGTCTGGTAGTCAAGGATTTTTGCTTCTTGTTCCCTGTTGGAAGACAGCTGATGAAGCAGGGAGAGTGTGGACACAGGCATAACTACTGTTACTTTACCTACTGCGAATGAAAATGGCATTTTTCGTTACCAAGCAGCAGTGTGTGAACAGTTCTGAGCTGATGGTGTGGCAGCAAATCTGCCCAGCTTGCTGAGCTATTGGATAAACAAACCCAAAAAAGCCTAACGGTGTAGGAAAGGCTCTGTGTGGTCTGTCAGTACAGAGGGGAACAGGGACTGCAGGAGAGGAAAAGAATGAAGCCTTCAAGAACAACAAGTTGTTTGTCCCTGTGCATAGATATGTTTCCCTGAAAATATTTGTGTCTAAATTATTTAAAGCTTTCTGAGCTTTTTTTGGATGTTCTTTATCTCTTTTGCTGTGGTTGGTACATTTAGGGCTTCAATTGATGGAATAGGTTATTACAATAGTTCAGCTACTTCTGTTTAGTTTGTGCTTCTGTGCTCTTCTGTTTAGTTTGTGTTTGAACCAAACTACATTTTCACTAGGATCATTCTGCTTTTGAAAGGAGATTTAAATGGAAAGTTTTGTAATCCATTCAAATTAAAATAAAAAATAATGGGGATTCAACACTGAGTACAATTCAGTGCTTAAAGTGTGGATACTAGATTTCTGGATGATGGAAGGTGTTTTAATGTTGCATCTACTAGTAGGACACTATGGAATAAGAATTCAGCAACTTGTTCACTTTGTCTGGATTCTGTTGAGTTATGGAATTACAGGGGAAGGCTGTAATAAAGTTAGTTATAATAAAGTAAATTGCCTGTGTGAGCCACTGACCTATTTAAAGTATGAAACTTATCTTGGAAAGAACTGTAAACATTCTCTTGTACTTTGACTGAAGCTCGTTAATGTAAATAATGGGGAAGCATGTTTGTCATGCCCTGTCTGGGCCAGGAAATCAGCCAGCGATGGGCTGAAAGATAAGATGAAGAGAAGAAATACAAACTGGGGTGGGGGAACACAGTGTACAGTCCTCTTCCCAGTGGGATACATGGCATTACCCAGGCTTTAACTTGGACTGCCGGCGAACCACGGAGTATCGGATGGCAATGGTGCAAGCCTTCATTAGGGGTGTCAGAACCTCGTCTGAAATGAGGGAAATGCGCACTGTCGTCATTGTGAAATAATTAATCTTCTGTGACCCCTGTCTTACATAGGTGCCATCTGGTCGAACCTAGAGTAGAGAGAGGCTGTCAGATGCTGCCTTCTTCAGTACTGCTGTGGTTGTGTAATCACTGTGCACAGAATAAATGGACATAAAAATCCTTCACTGAATGCAAACAATGTTTTTATGTATGGTGGATGAAAGATACCCATTTGAAGAGACAAACTCTTACTGTTTCTGGCAGAGGTGGGTTCTGCCTGCCCCATGATCCCCAGCCTCTGAATGTGGAATTCTTGACACCGACTTTCATTTAGGATTCAGATACCTTCTGCCCTTGATAAAACCGCAGAGATTTGCTGACACTCAAAGGAAGATTTTTGTCCCAAATTTAGACAGGTCCCTGTTGTCTCTCTGGCTGTGGAATGAGGGTCTGATGGTGAGTCTGTGATGTGATCCCACACATACCTCACAAAACTTGCTCAGCATGTTCTCCCTGGGGATGCGCACGTTCTTCAGCAGGAGGTAGCCGTTGTCAATGTGCTCAAAATTCATTTTGGGACCGATGTCCCCTGCAGTTACACCTGCAGCAGGAGAAAACACAGCCTACTTACTTCTACTTGAACTTTTTGCTCCCCATTTTCTGTCAGGATGGGGATCTCAAAAGAAGGACGTGGTCAACTCTGCTTCTTCCCCAGCATGGGTGGTCTTGCCTGAGGAGTGAAACAGGCATTCGAATGCCTTGTGGCAGTTTGTTTCCATGTTCTATCGACAGATGGGTCTGTGTTGGCTGGGGTCAGAACTGAGGTGTTAATGCAGAGGTGCTCAGAGCGGCCCAGGCTTCTGGTTACAACAAGGGCTTGGTGTGGATATGGCTGAGGATATGTTAAATTTCCCTTCACATCAAAAGGTTTGGGTTAATGACAACTACACCTTGGCTATTTTTCTTGGTTTGGTTTTGGCAATTATAACTCCCCCTGGGCCCAATGTTTTAGACAACATTTAAGGGCAAAATAAGCAGAGCAGCTGCACAAGTGTTGCAGTGTCTCGGGTTGTTTACCTGGGCAGAGTGAGTGGTCCTGAAGGCTGCGTATCTGCACAATGAAGGGATGGATGCCATAGCACTTCTCATGGATGTACAGCTGAGCAAAGACCACTGTGTGGGTTGCTGATCTTCCCACTGTGAGAAGAAAAACAGGCCCATTCCCTTAAGACAAGGCACAGCACAAACATCCACAGTTAACAGAGGTCAGTACCAATTATGTGTTGGGTCTAAGGCATGGGTCAGCACACGTGTGAGCCATAGGTGCTGGAAACCTAAACCAGTCTGCTCTTAGCTCTCAGAAGCTGCATCATCATTCTGCCTCTGTTGCTGCCCATGAGGCTAGGATTAAGTTTTGTATCAGAATAAAAGAAAAAATAAGGAGTTAAAACTCATGTAGTACTGAGAGAGTGGGAAGTGCTGTGGCTGTTGCAGTGACTCCAGTTATTTTCTGTGAAACACCTTCCTGAAGGGAGCCAAGAATTTCACACTTGAATCTTTTATGCTGAGACTGTCTGATGACTCAAATCCTTTATGCTGATGACCTCCCAGCAGTTTCTGGTTGTCTGAGTATTATTTACAAAGAAGAGAACATTTATTCCCACAGAGACAAGAGCTTCCCTGAGTGAAGTTTTTCAGCCTGCAACCCAAGGGGTTTTTGTGGATGATGGTGGCTCCATTGTGGCCTTTGAACTTGGACAACCGCCTTTCTCTTACTTGCTTCTTGATGTGTGTATCTCTTACTGAAGTCCTCTGCTAGCACCTGAAGTCCTCTGCTAGCACCTGCTAGCACCTCAAACACAGAGCTTAAGCAGGGTAGATGGAGTAACTGAAGGAGGCAAAGGAGGAAAACCAAAATATTTTGTGTGGTACTTACTGTCTCCAGGCCACCACTTCATGGCAGAGATCTTTGGTGTGTTCAGTATGAACTCCTGAGTAGCAGTATCAAAGACTGCCGTCGTTTCCAAACCCTGAAGATAAGTGCCTTTAAAAAAAGAAATTAAAAATGTATCTATCTATGTATCTATCTCCTGTTGTATCACAGGGATGGAGAACATGGAGGATCCCTGGAGGATGGTGTGAGTATTAACAGGGTTTTGTGGTTTACCCTTATGACGAGAACTGTGGATGAGAACCCAACCACCCCCATCCCAGTCAAGGATGGATAGTTTGGACTCAAATTCCCATGAGAATTTGGGCTGCAGCCTTGTGTCCTACAGAAATACTGTTTTCCCTGCAGCCTTACCGTGTCCCAGTTCAGTCTGGGCATAGCTCCCAATGAGCTTGTGCTGGGTGGCGAGAGGAATCCACTTGGCAATTTGTTTGTCAGAGCCCAGCACTGAAATACTTCTCATGAAGACACGGTGAAGGAGGAATGCGACATCTCCTGACAGTGCCCTGCAGAGAAGGCACAAGGGGTGTTTTTAAGGGGATGAAGTTCCAGGCATGTGATGAATGAGGCAGTGGCACTGCAGCGGTCACCAGACAGTACCACCTGCTGCCTTTTGATTTCTGCCTTGTCATACCTTGCCCAGCACCCAGCATCAGCACAATGTTACAGAAAAAGTGCCCTTCCAAGCTGCTTTTGTTCCTTCTTTCATAACAGAGTTTGCTTATGTGTTGCTCGCTCATTATTTCACTTGCTCTTGGAGGAATTATCTGTTCTGAGTAGCAGATGCTGAGCTAAAAGCACAGCCCAGCTCCAAAGCTCCTGAGGCTCTGTGAGCATTTTGTATTTTTATTTCACTTCATAGGATTTTTTTTGCCTGATTATTTAAGTCAGATTTTGAGGCTGAAGTGAAAAGATAAAACAAAACACCACTCTACTTGAAAAACCCCAAACCCTGGCAATTCACTGTGGGACACATTAGACTGAATTACACATCTGGGACCTCGATTTCCTGAACCTTCCCATTCCCATTTAGGGGAAATACCTTCGTATGTTGGGTTTGTTGCTGTACTTTTTGCTGTGTGTTTACTGTCCATTGCTGTCAGTGAACAATACTGGTGTTCATGGAGATTTGGCCTGAATTAAGATGTTATTTTCTTGTGGAAAAATTAAAATACATCCAAGTAACCCCTGTTTTATTGTCTGGTCAGGTCCTTCACCATCACCATCTGCATACATCCTAAAAGCACTATTCCAGAAGCTGTATATGGGAACTTGGGTACAGTGATTTCCATAGTGCAAATGAGAAATTAATTTTTTAAAAAACTTTTCTGTGTGTGAGAAATAATAAGAAAACATGAAGAATATGACTGTATCCCTCTAACTGGAATTTCTTAGAAGATGGTTGAATCACCTCAGATACATGTACAAGTGGCTGTGCTGTTCTCAGTAGCTGAGTGGCTGTTAGCACGTTGCTTTATTGCAGTGCTCTAGAGAGCATCTCCATTCACATAGATACCTTTTATTGTTACAAAATGACTCTGACCTTTCTTTTATACTGGCCCTGAGAGAGAATTAATCATGTTGAAACAGAGTGGGGGGGAAAGATGAACAAAGAAGTTAAAGGGAAATTGCTTTGATTAACAGAAAATGACTTAATGAATCCTTGGCAGCCTGGCCAGAAATAACGCTCCTTTAGCTGTGATTTGAAAAGCTGGATTTTAGATTGTGTGAGTGATTCACTGTGCCTGGCACTGGGAGCACCAGGATTCTGTCATAAGAGCTTGGTGCTCACCTGGAATTTCATCAGTCAAGAGCTGCCCTGCCAGACAGCTCTTCTCCTAATCCAGCAAATGGGACAACACAGGGCTGGCCCTGCCGCAGCCTTCAGCATCAGGGGGCCTGATAAAAGCACACCTGGGTGGGAGAAAAGGTGGGATTTTTTTTGTTCTGAGGGAGCAGTGGAGTGCTGCTTTTTAATGGGAATATAATGATCAGGTCCAAGAGCTCTTGATGGCACATTTCCCCCTTCATTAATTCCACTCGCTGTAGGCGGTGAAGAGTTCAGCATAAAAAATTATCATCTTTCATATGATGGGGACAACATTTTAGCAGGGCCTGTTACCACAGGGCAAGGGGTTATGGTTTTAAACTAAAAGAAGGTGGATTTAGACTAGACATAATGAAGAACTCCTTTTCAATGAGCGTGGTGAAACAGTAGCACAGGTTGCCTGGAGAGCTGGTGGATGGCCCCTCCCTGCAAACATTCCAGGTCAGGCTGAATGGGGCTCCGAGCAACCTGATCTGGTTGAAGATGTCCTTGCTCACTACAGAAGGCTGGACTAGATGACCTTTAAATGTCCCTTCCAACCCGAACTGTGCCATGATTCTATGAAACGCCAAAAAGTGGCTCTGAGTGTCAGCAGAGCTGTGTAAGGGACTGGTATTGCCCTTCTGAGTGACACTTCTGACCTTGTACCTTCCTGCTGAGTACATGACCCCACCAAACAGACAGTGTGTCCTGGGCAACAGCCAGCCAGGAATTGATTTAGAAAAGGAGGAAAGGAGGGGCAAGCAATTGCAATGTGGAGCTCAAACCCACGCAAAGTGTTAAGAAAACCTTTTAAGGAAAGGATTATGACAATATTTTATTCCCTTTTACCAACAAATTAAGGTGAGTTTTTTCTTTCTTTTTTTTGCCCTTCAATAAAATATGGGTTTTTTAGATACAAAAAATGGCATCTTTAGTTTGTCTAGAAGTCAGTAATGTAACTGTAACAGCACCACTTCCAATCCTGGTTATACATTTAAAAACGTCTGAGGGGTGGTATGAGAGCTGCAGCACAAGTAAGGAGGTTGTTGAAAGGGAAATATCATGTTGTGACTGTGAACTGCTATGATCTATCACGCTGTACCCATGTGCTGCTCTCTGAGAAGTTCCCTGTCGTGTACTACCATTCTCCCTTCTCCCAAATGTGCTGCTCAAGTAGAAACCTGCAGCATGTTTTAATCCAAACCTATTCTGTCTGCTGTTGGCCTTTCCCAGCCTTTGCTAAAGCTGATTCTTGTTGGCATACAAACCTTTTAACAAAAAATTAGTTGTACATTAAAAAAAACCCAGAACTCACCTGTAAATGTACTTATATTCAGGTCCGTTCTCAGTCCATCCCATGTCATGCACCTTTTTCTGGAGATGAACAGCCTTCCTGACTGCTGCTTCGTACCTCTCATTCTGGGTCTGGAAATACTGATTTTCTCTGCTAAATACAGGGTCGGATTCGATAGCTTCCACTGCAAAGCAACACAGAGGAGTTGGTTCTTCTGGGGCTGGGGAAGTGCAGCAATGCCTCAAGCCATGCTCGAGAGGAGCAGGCAGGACTGGACTCATGGATACTGATGCTGTGACTTTTAGGATGCCTGCAGGGAGGTTTTTTTTGCCAGTTCTGGCTCCCATGGCTGTCACACCTAACTCCAAAAAGCAGTGTGTCTGGGGAAGCAGGAGGGGAACTGACTGGGCCAGAGAGAGGGGTCTATTGAGTGGAAATGGTGACCCTGCAGCCAAAGGCCCCATCCCTGGGCAGGGTGGGCAAGGTGACTTTCGGCAGAAGACGCCGAGGATCCCTTTGCCTCCAATTGCTGTGATGACAGCAAGGGCTGTGATGAGCTGCATTTTGCCCAGGCTGTGGTTAGATGGATTTTGCCTGAAGGGCAGCTTATGGCTGGAGCCTGTTGAGTGTCCTGCTCAGGATATTACCAGCCCACTGCATTGTGAAACAACTCAGAGTCACTATTTCTGTGACAGTCTGAGCACTCCCCTTGTCCATTGTGCCTTAAAGCCTTGAGTCTATTCATGTGGAAGGTTATACTGAACTCCAGTGGCACTGTGAAGAGCGTGATCCCAGCGGCTATGCTGTTTTCCTTTGGTAAGTCTGTAATATGGATGCAGTTACTGAGACAACAAGGTTTTTTCCTGTTCCTTCTGAGCACACAGTAATTTTTTGGCACACCCATCACAAGTGAGAGCAGCTCAGCCTGGTTGAGCCAACCCACGCAAGAAATTCTCCACCTGGATGAGCCCGATGTGCCAAGGAGGGAAGCTGGCTGTGGTTCACACGTGATATACACCTCTGCACAGCAGCACCAGCCCCCACACACCCCTCTTGCACAGGGATGCTCGACCCTTAGTTCTTGTATTCCAGTTTAACCAGTCTTGCTAGAGACATGGGATGGGAGTGGGGAGGAGGAAAAGCTTCAGACAGCAGGAGTGGCTGCAGAGGAGTAATTGATTTACATGAACAGAAGACTCCAGCTCCACACTCCCACTTTTTTAACAGATGGGCGATAAGCAAATGCCCGGGAGCACAAACCCCACCATGCTGCAAAGGAGGAGCAGAGCAGTGGGAAACAGGCATGGCCTGTGCCAGCCCCCACCAGGGCCTCGTAAGGGTCACTCACCAACTGCCCTCCGTATCCGCGTCTGCTCCGTGCCGCCGTCCAGCAGAGCCGTGAGCTTCTCCACGCTGAAGGAGGCCGTTTGCCTCTCGCTGGCGAGGTCGGGGTTCACGCTGCCGAGCACTGAGCCCTGCGAGTACTTGCTGGTCTCCAGCAGAGCCATCCTGGAGGCTTGCTGCTCTGGGAAGGGATGGGGCTCCTCTGGCACTGGCACCCGTCAGTGGATGCCTGATGGAGGTGTTGGCACAGCAAGGAGTGGTTTTGGTGGGTTGGCCAAGGTGTTGTGCCTGCACAGGTGTTGCATGAATATTTAGGTACTATCCTCGTGGCAATGGACAGTGGAGATTTATGGCACTTTAAAGAACTCAAACGGCAGGTTTTATGACATATTTTAAAACATAAAATACTTTTATTTTCCTCTTCTGTCCCCAATATTCTATGACAAGTTAGTGCTGAAATATCCCACAGCTACGTGTTAATGTTCAAGGGAGTTTCTGGCCCCGGGCTCACAGGCACTGGTGGCTCTGCCTGTGCTGCCTCTGTCCTGGGGGCTCAGCTTTATATTAACCCCTAACCCATGATAGTGGGACTTGCCACAGGACACTAGTAAAACAAAAGCTGTGGTGAATGGAAAATAAATCCGATTTTTCCTTGAAGAGGCTGCTGCCTTCCCGAACATTACGTTACTTTAAGAAATATAAACTCTGGACACCATTGCAAACGTGTTATTAGTTCCTGCTTTTTCTGATATTCAGGCCTTTAGTCCCAGGCGCCTTTCTGGAGAGAGAAAAGCCTCGGGGCCGGCACACAGGGCTGGGGTAGCCCGGCACTGCCCTTGAGCCACCACGGGCAGCTCGGGGCTCGGCGCCGGGGACGCCTCGGCCTCAGCTTCCTCTTCCGTGAGGCTGCGTATGGAAAATGCGATTCCTTTAGCTCCCTGCAGACGCAGCCCCGCACGTACCTCCTCCCGGGCGTCCTCCCTGGAGCCGTCCGGCTGCTGCCTCCCTGCTGGGCCGCGGCTCCCGAGCCCTGTGCGGGGACCTTGTCCCCAGGGCCGGCGCCACGGGCCGCGGGTGTTCCTGCGAGCGGTGACCTCTGCAGGCAGGAAAATCCCACAGCTCCCAGCGCTCGGAGCGCCCTGCGCTGCAAAACAGGGCTGTTTCTGAGCCCGCTTCGGGCAGCCGGCGCGTTGGAGATCGCACTTCCAGCTCCGTCACCGAGCTGACACCCTGCCCTTCTCCTGGTGTTTTTAATTTTGGTGTGTTGTTTTCGTAGCCCGCTCCGCGTGCAGAGCAGCACCCCTCGGGCTGGTCTCGGGGTTTGACGTGCTCAGGGCTTTCCCGGCTGTGTCACGGCACTGCCCTCAGCCCTTCCCGCAGGCTGGGGTGCGGGTCTGGAATGCGGGGCTGTGCCGGGGCCGGAGGGAGCCTGGCACGGGGCATGTGCTGCCCTCACCCCCGGCGGGCCTGAATCCATCCCCGCTGCTGCCCGGGGCAGGAGATGGGAGCTCACCGCCCTCACCTTGGCTACAGCCGGGTGAGCCTGACGGGAGGGGAATCCAGGAGAGCATCCCGGCTGCCCGCAGCTCATCGGTGGGTCTGCGCTGCCGCTGCAGACTCACGCTGGAAACTGCTTTGTCAGGGAAGGAGGTGGAACGTGTGGGGTTCACCTTACAGAAGGCTTGCTTTAACATGGGAAGTGAAGGAAAGGTTGGGAAATCGGGTGTAGTTTTCGGTAATTTAAGCCTGGAGCTGCGTTTATTGAGCCAAGCCCAGCAGCCACGAGGAGCAGCAGTCACTGAGAGCAGCTGACTGCAATGCAGTGAGTGCCTCGCAGTCAGGGGATGGTGTGTTAGGATCACTCTGGTAGATAAAGATGCCCTGTGGCTCCATCACACTCCCAGAGTGACAGGGTGTCCTAGGGATGTGCTGTATTCTGGCCCATACTGCGCAGCATCGCATCCCACAGTGTCTCTAGGTCACGAGTGCTTGGGAAGCAGTACATCCTGAAGTGCTCCGTGGGATTTCTCCATTTGCACTTACATTTCCTCTGCTGGAGTCAGAATTGCTTGGTCTTGTGCTTCTTGAGTCCTGTTTGCAATTCAGCGAGCGGGTCTGGTTTTCCTGAAGGAAGGGTGAGAGATGACAGGCTGGAAAAAGCCTCTTCCTGAATCTCTTTGCAACCTGATTTTCGTGCAGGTTTGTATTTGGGCAAGCTCAGGTGCTGCCTGCATAGGTCATTGCCAGTCCATGTCAGTGAGGTCTGAGCTGGAGAGCCACCAGAGCTGCATACCCAGCAGTGTCTCACACACCTCGGCTCCAAGTGCCTGTGGGTGCCCAGAGATCTCACAGTCTGTGATGAGAACCAACAAAATCCACAAGAGCACCTGGTCATGGTGTGCTGGAGCACACCCTCATTATTATGTTGCTGAGAATTTTGCATCTTTCCTCACTTTCGTTAGGCTGGATCTCACCAGTATCATGGCCGATTTAAGATTTCATATAATGCTTTCATAAACACAAAACTGTTCAGTCTGTGGCAGTTTTAGATAATTTTTGGAAATGATCTAAAAATGGAGAAATACCTAGAATAGGCGGAGGCAAACTCCTGAGAAGGGGTGTTCAGCCAGGGCCAGTCTGAGGGTACCCGATAACTTGAGGAAGAAAACCAGAACCTGCCATTTCTGTGGCAGTAATGAGTAAATCAGGCAGTAAAATGTAAGTGTTCCTTGACAGGAAAGTCCACTGCAGCAAATTATCTAGGAGCACTTCAGGTGTGACTACACAGCGGAAGAGATCTCAGCATGACCTGGATAAAGAGCAAAGCTGGTATTGAAAACTCTGGCAGTAAGAGAAATTCCAAGCAATGGAGCAGTTTGAGCATAGCTAAAAGGTTTTTATCTTTACAGAGCAGAAGTGGTTGGTTCTTACTCTCTTCAACAGAATAGGAACTGTTATAATGGATGGCTGCCATTAGTACCCACGCGTGGAAGGAGGTGTGTGATCACTGTAAGGAGTTTTGGGGCATAGCCCATCAAAACCTCACTGCTTGGGGCTGGGAAAGGTTGATAAAGCATTTTACAAAGTCCTGCATGAGTGCTGTGATCTCATGTCTCACCAAAGGCCCAGGGAACATGTGTCGCTTTGAAAGGTTTATGCCAGGAAATGAAGTACACAACCTGCCATGGCAGGGTAGCAAGGGAGCTGTTATTATAGGCATCAAAGAGGTGGGAAGATGTTTTGGAAACCTGACCTGAAGAACAGGTTTAGGGAATGAGATCTCACCCCCAGTGAGGAGCTGGC
Source organism: Pardalotus punctatus (assembly GCA_013400915.1). Lineage (NCBI taxonomy): Eukaryota > Metazoa > Chordata > Aves > Passeriformes > Pardalotidae > Pardalotus > Pardalotus punctatus. The sequence goes on from VZTX01024400.1 coordinate 28,510, forward strand.
TGGCCACACCAGTGCCACAGGGGGCGGAGGGTCAGGCACACCATGTATCTCGCAGTGTGGCAACCCCAGCAAGTACCTGGTGCCAGAGAAATGCATCCAAGCACCACCTCTGCCTTATTCTGAGTGGGATGTTGGCATCTGTGCTGATAAAGATGTCACTAATGGGAAAGCCAAGTCCTTTTCATTTGCTTCGCTGCACTCGGTTTTAGTCCTGGCTCTCAGGGACCATGGTGTGTATGACCTGCACATGTGAAGCATCATCTCTTTTTCTTACCTATTAAATATGTGGTCTTTGGTTGCTGCTAAAGCAACTTTAAAAATGTTTAAAAATAATTAAATACGATCACTAGTGTGAGGATTACCTGTCAGTTCAAAAATGAGTTTTTAAATTAAATCCAGGGATGTATTTCCTTGGCTTTGTGTGGTGTGCCTTTGTGCCAGGAGGTGGGCATCCACTGTTAGTTAGAAATCAGATTGGAAGTTTCAGTGCACAAAACCTGATTCACAATTTGTGTGCCCTTTCACTTTCATCAAATTGAGATGATGTCTGGGGATAAGCACTGGATGCAGTGCTGGGTGCAGATGATGAAAAGAGCTTGTTGGTGAGCAAATTAACACAACATTAACAAAAGAATTGGTATCAGACCTCATTGGTTTTTATGTTCATTCAGTTTATTTGGCTGTTGTCTGTTTGTATCCTTGGAGCTTTTGCAGTTCCTTGTGGAAAAGAGCAAAATATACAATAATTGTTTAGTTCATTTCTTCAGAAGTATCCACATTAAACGAGTTAATTCAGTAGAGGTGCATGACGTATAATTTTATATAAATGTATAAACACCAACACAGAATACAGACTATATACCACATAAGCAACATACACAGTGCAAAAAATCGTCTTCCGTCAATACTTTGATAATCTGTATCTTTTGGATACACCACTTTTATTTAGGAATGTGCTTTAGGGGCATAGGGAAAAAATCAATGAAAAAGAAATAGAGACACAAAGATACCCCAAAATCTTCCTGGTGATGCCTACACTGATTTTTTTAGGGTGCCACCTCCTCAGAGCTGTACCATGAAGCACAAGAGCATTGCTGAAAGTTGTACAGGCTCCATGTCTGAGCCCAGAGGGGGTTACCAATTCAGAGGGGTGAGAAGAGCTGTGCTGGAAAATGCTATGATGTTAAGCAAATACATCAACAGTAAAATCATAATTTCCCATGTTCCACCTCCGAGGGCTGGAGCCTGGAGCTCTGCTCAGGGTTGAAGCTCTGTGTGCCCTGCTGTGTGCCCCAGGACACTGCCTGTGCTGGCTGCCTCTGCTGGTGGGTCCCAGCTCACAGTCCGTGGGGTCCTGGTCAGCAGCTGGGTCAGGGCTTTCTGCTGTCTTTCCACTGCTGGAAGGATTTCTTGTGACTCTGCTAGCCCAGCCTGAGTTAGGACAGTCTGACCCTTTTGCTTTGGGACACCTGCTGGAAATGACCCAGCCACCCCTTAGACACCATGGACCACGTTGTGTGCAGCCCCACTCTGTGCTTGGTGGACACCACATCAAAGAGAGACACCTGGATTTATTTTTTCCCTCCAGGTAATATTTGAATACTTCAGAAGAGCAGCAAAATCCTTTCAGCGTCTCATTGCTGACCTTACTGGATGGCTCCCACCCAAGGACTTGCATAAATGCCCCTGTCCCAGCCCAGGTGAGCTGATAACACTGATTTCACTGGTGCATATGGAGCGACAGATTGCCTCTCCTGGAGTGCATTTCCATCTGTGGCAAAATTACAAATTAATTTGCTGAATTTTTTTGAGCTCTTTTGATCAAGGTTGCTTAATCTGTGCCATAACTCCTCACAAAACCTCAGCACAGTAATTCTGGCTTGTTACTTGCACCGGTGTTATCTATGGAGTATCATGCAGCATTCTTTACAGCTTTATACAAGCATCCTTAGCAACAACTTTTTTTCCTTGGAGAAATTTGGCTTTTTTTTTCCTGTAAAAAATAGTGGATACTGCTTCTTCCTTATGGTTTTAATCATAACCTGTACAAAAAGCTTCATAGTTGGAAAGAACATAATAGATAATTTTAAAACTTGTTTGACCCATAGTGACAATATACACTGGATTTCTGAAATAAAATAGTTTTTAGAATAAGCATATAAGCAAAGGTCTTAAAAATTACAGCAGAGACAGTGCCATGAGATGGTGTGCTCAAGGACTGAAGCTGTGTTAAGGGCTTTTATAGTCCAGTCTGTCACAAAAGCTCCATACCTGTATCACTGCTCTTGACATGTGATATGGCTCAGATATTTTACTCAAGCTGCCAGGTCAAGCAGCAGCCCTCTGAAATGAAACATCCCACTGGACCAGGGAGACTAGAGAATGGATTAGTAACTTTTTAATAAATATGTATAAATGCCCAGTTTCCCTTAAGTTACATACAGATCCACTGAAGATGTGGATAACAAATGTTGATTAACCAGGTATTACCTGCCCAGCTGACGAGGTCCACTGAGGCCATTCAAGAGCCAGTGTCCAAAGGCAGTTGGTGAGTTATGCTGTTCAGGCTTTGTATCAGGGTTGATGAGAGAAGCAAGAAGCGGAGATATTCCTGAAAACACACTTTTAGCTCTAGATGTGGATATCTCAGGGCACAGGTGCCCCATAAGTGTGACAGGCTCTGTCCATACATGGTGCAAAAGCACCATCCACCTCAGCTTGGCTATACCAGCAGCAAGAAGAGTTTTACCTTTGCAATGTGGCAACCGCAATGAAGCATCTCTGACCTCTGGAAAAGGGGATGAGAAGTGCTGACAAGTAGTTTTGTATCAGCATCTACATGGCCCGGAGCCCCTGGTGCGCACAGGTACCAGCTGTGTGCAGGGTGGTTAACAGGACAGCCTGGCACCCGTGGGACATGGCCGCATCACCCCCTCTCCATCACAGGACATTTCTTGTGGGTCCCTATGGTAGCACATGTCCAGTGCTGGGTGAGGGGATGAAGCTCAGTAGGGCAGGGCCAAGAAGCAGTTTGTCTGTCTGCTGCATCCACAGGGATCTGCTGCCTGGTTAGTGCACGCTTCCATGGACACCCATGCTGGGAGCACCCAGCTTTCTGCACAGAGCATTTGCCTTCCATGTGGGGCCTTGATGGAGCAGTCCAATGCATTTTCTGCCTGAGCATGGAACTGCCTAGAAAGCCACTTTCAAACAGGGTTGAAATGCAGTTTAAAGGTGCTTGTGAAGTGTAGCTGCACCTGCCTGTGCTGCACTGTTAAGGGCACACAGAGGTTGGTTTTTCTGATCATACAGGTGTGCTGCTGGGACACACAGTCTCAGCCAGGCTTAACTGGCACACTGGTGCAAAGCCAGTGACCCTTGAGAAAGCCATTATGATCACCTGGGCTGTTCTCCGTAATACACAGGTTGTCCCTTTTAGTTATCAGGTTTCTAGGAGGCTCTACAGAGCTGCAGTTGCCTTCTTGAACCCTTGTGCCTGGCAAACCTGCCTCCAGGAAGAAGCAGGAGTCCCCCAAGCTGTTCCTACACAGACTTCCCTGTTGTAAATATTTGCTGTGTCTCTACAGTTAACCAAGAGTTAGCTGGTGGTTAGTGTGCACCCACAGTCTGGGGGGGGAAATAACACTATTCCCTCTGCATCCACTTGTGTGAGTACTTTGGTGAATACTGCACTTTTTCCACAGTGATTCCCTCCTGGTCTGGGAAAACCTTTTCTGTACCTTCTACTGGAGCAAGTGTTAATAACAGCAAGTGGCCCCGACAGCGTGGCTGGGAATGTCCACCATGTACAGAGATTTCAGTGGGGGTGTTGGTGCTGGCCTTGGTAGGATCCTGTTGGCTTTTGGCAGAAGCTACGCTGCTTTCTCGTCCCCCGTCACCGTTGATGTTCTTCTCAGGTTTTCCTTGACTTTAATGAATTCTGGTGCATGGTCTTCCTGCTTCTCCTGCTCTTTCTCCAGCTGTAAGAAAGAAGTCATTGTGCACATGAAAGGACAAAAGGGCATCAGCTAAGTTGAATGAGTGTGTAGTGCACATGTGGCTCTCTTTTTACAAGCCATCACACCAGAACCATTTTGACCCTCAGTCTCCTTTTCTATCCTGCTGAAATATTAATTTCTTTTTTTCCTCCAGGGAGTAACATCTCCATCAGAAAAGCAGGGGAGGGATTCACTTCAGACCTGGTGTGGGAGAGCGAGGAGAAAGTTTGAATCCTTCCCAGCAAAGGAGGCTTGTGAGCCTGGGAAAAGCTCTCAGCATTAACGTATTGTCTAAGGTGGGGTAAGTCATACTGCTTTACTTTTATATGTGAAGTCTTTATGGATCTTCTGTTAACCACCTTGTTTCATATTCCTTGTTCTCTGAGAGTGCCAGGCTTTGATTTTCAAATGATCTCAGTTTGATGGACGTTGTTGTTGTGTTGTTAATTAAACTGGCTGGTTTCACCCATTTGCAGTGCAAATACTGGAAAGCAGGAGAGGGAATGACTTTATTCGTGGTGGTGACTTTATGACTTATGACTTTATTTAGTGGTGATGAGCCTGCTCACTGCTTGCACTTGTTTGGGTCAGAGGGCAGGCACAGAGTATCTGGAGCATGGCTGTGCTGCTGACAAGTGCACAGTGAATATCGCTTTCCCCAGGCAGAATTTTGGCCATGGTACATGCCAGAAAACATTCCCAAAAGCAGTTTGGGTGACATGGCAGCAGTGTTCCTTCCAGCACTTCTGCAGCCTCTCACCCCACACTGCAAGGTCCTGAGCCCTCCTCTGGTGGGTGCTGCAAGAGCCCCCATGCTATTTAGAGTACTTTGAGCTGGGAAAAAACACCCCAAGGACACTGTGCGGGACCTAGAGGAGACCCAGGGCCAGTGGTGTGTAGTGGGGGTCCTGGGTGAGGTGGTACAAACATGGTGCATCCCACGTGAGGATGAGAGTGCTGCAGCTGCACGGGGCAGCAGAGGAGGATGTACTGCGGCTCCTGTTTTATGGAGGGGTAGCAATGCTATACCTTGGGTGGAGCCTCAGCCCGCCCACCTCCCTGTGCCATGTGTCAGGTGGTTAGGATAACTTGGGGATGCCTGAAAGCTCAGGTCTACCTGATCCAGCCTCTGGTGCCTCTTTAATAGCTCTTTTTCAAAAGGAGACTGCAATTTCTTTGCCTCTTCCTCTTCCTTCTTCTGTTTGATGAGCAGGTCTCGCCGTCGGTGCTCGAGCACCCGCTGCAGCTCTGGCTTGCTGTCCACACCCAAACCTCTGTGGATAAAAAGCAGATAAATGAGGCCCAGAGCACCTACATCCCGAGGTGTAACCACTGCCAGCCTGGCCACTGCAAAACTTCTCTTGGTCCTAAATGGAATCATGGGAGACCTGATCTGCAAACCAGCCCTGATCCACAAATTAATCCACAAGATTTGAGGGTGTTTGAGTGTGCCTTGGGCTGTCTGCTTGGGGTGGGCACAAGTTGCTGTTCATGTATGGCACACGTGGTGCTGGAGGTTCTGCTGATCCCATTGCACCGGGGCACCACAACTTTCTGTGTCGGGTGTAGACATGGGACCTTCCGTAGGCTCCTGCTGTTACTGGTTTTAATGGTGTCAGGTGAAGATTCAGCGGCGTTGAGAACATTTGCAGTAATGACGATTTTTTTCCCACCAGCAGGGGTAGTCATTGGGCTGCAGTAATTGTCCTGGCAGATCCTTCCCTCCCTGCGCATCCCATCTGAAGCTCTGAAGCTTTGCTTCATCTGAAGCTGTCCTTTTCTCCTGGGGGCTGGCGATCCCCCTGCTGACATGGATAGTTTGGATCAAGAGGTCTAAATTAATGTCCTTTTCTCCTGGAAGCTGGAGGGTTTGCTGATGGTACGGTTTCCTGACTCCCCTTTGGGCCACCTGAAGCATCTCAGGTGAAGCCCTGTTCTCTGAGGGGTGGGATCACAGGAAAGGACACACAGCAGGGCCATGCAGGCAAGGCATTAATGTGTGGTAAAGAGATGGAAGGCGTTCCCTGACCAAATTTCAGAAACCTCACGCTTTGGATATTGCCATACCTGAAGTATTTATGGCAGCAGTTTTGGGGGGTGTTTGGTGTTCCTGGGGGTGCAGGTCTATGTTGAGAGAGGAGGGACCTCCCCATTCCTGTGCTAAGGGCTTGCCCAGGGCACAGGGGATTGGGGAGTGCTGTTAATGCAAAGCTCCTCCTCAGCACCAGGAGGTCTCTGTTGACCAAAGGCTGGTTGGTTTTGGACAAGGTTGTTTGAAAGTAGAGGCATCAAACCCTGTGGGCTATGGATTTCTTGGCAGGGTGGCAGGTGCTGAGGTGGTACCTCACATCACGAGAAGCTGGCCTGGCAGTCAGGAGATGGGAACATTCTCCAGATGCAATAAACCTCTGCACTGTCACAGCACAGCTGGGGCCCAGTACTTGCATCCTTCCAATACTTCCTATTGTAATTTTAAAATTTTTTTTAAAAAAGTTATTTTATTTTATTTTATTTTATTTTATTTTATTTTATTTTATTTTATTTTATGACAGGGCAAAGTTCACAGCAACATCAGTGAGGTAGCCATAGCCTTGTCCCCAGATCTTTCATGATGGTTTTTGAAGGCAGGAACAATTTAGATACTGCAAAATTGCTTTTCCCAAGGTTTGAGAGAAGGAAAACCTGCCTTGGCTTGCTGGAGACACAGCTTGCAATGTTGCCTGTGGATTTGTTACTATTATTTGATTTAATCAGCCTGTGTTGTTAGCGCCCAGAGGTGTTGACTAAGATAAGGATTGTGTTACACAAGCTGGTGATTTGAATTGCTTCTCCCTGCTGCTTGAGGGGAAAAAACCAACCAAGGCAGAAAAAGGAGCAAGTCATAGATACTTCTCTCTCCCCTTCTTCCCTCTCTCCCTCTACGGTAACATTTAGCAGGAAGCAAAACTGGTGAATTTGAGAGTGACAAGAAACCAGCAACAATGGATTACTTTTTGAAGTAGGGTTTGTTTCACATATTTGCTGAAAAATGTTTGGGAGGTCAGAACCAAAACAGGTCTAAACTGATGCTTGAGAGGGGCCCCATGAGTAGGTGGTGCAGGATGGCTGTGGTGGAGCTGCCTCCTGCCAGCACCTGGGGGCACACGTGGATGTAACACGGTGGCAGCCACAGAACCGGAACACAAAGAGATGATGTACTTTGTGTTTGCCAGTAGGAAGTCCAGCTCTGATGCCACGGGGTCTGCACCTCCTCTGCTGCCATTCCTCCCTGCTGCTTCCATTGCAGGGATTTTTTGTTCCTTTGTTCCATCATGGTTGGACTGGAATAATGTTCTGTGAGATCAAAGCCAATGCTGGTGGGTGACCCTTTAAACTGAGCAGTATCACTAGGGAGGAGATGGTCACTCTCAAGCCAGAGACTTTTAAAAATATCTGGCTGGTATAGTTACATCTGCCTCGATGCCAGAGAAAGGTCCCTGTAATTCTTCTGATTCTGGGAAAATCAAATCAAACCCAAGCCTAGCCAATGCCAGTATTGATTAATGCACCCTGCTGGCAGGCTTGGTTGTTCGCTGAATTAATGTACATGTCTGATTCTTGTGATGACTGCAGTCCTTTGGAACAGAGGCTGTGCTCCTTTTAATTAGGCAGCCAAAGAGCTATTGTGTCAGGGTATTTTAGGGTGTTCAGAAAATGTCAATATAAAGCCAGCAGATTTCTTGCTGTGCTTAAAAGCCTCTGCGCAGAATATGATTTTATTGCACTGATATTCAGATAGTTGCTGCAAAGGAATGATGTAGTTGTAGGTTCTTGATCATTGGTGTGATTTTCCTCATGTTGTATCTGTACCCCCACAGAGTTAAATGGGGGTGATGGGGCAGGAAGTCAGGAATATGAGTTTAGCCTGTCTTCACCAATGTGATGTTTAGGGAGTCAGTGAGCAGCTTTCTTGTACAGATGGTCTCACCCCAGTGCTACCTCAGCTTTCAATGGCTGCATCCAGCCTGCACCTCTTCCTGCCTCTGGGTTTACCTTCAAGTGCATGGGAATGCTGTACATTGATGGGGACTTGGCAAATCAGTGATGGAGACAGAAAAACCAGAAAACCTCCAAGGGACACCAAAAAGGGGCTGTGGGGATGCCTTGCATCTTCCAGTGCTTGTGACTCTAAAAAGTGCCAGCCAAAGCTTCAGGATGGCAGAGCAGGGGCTTTGAAACTGTCACATCAGAGAAAAGAGGAAAGGATACAGCGAAAGAGGAAAGGATACTGTGTTTGTTTGCAAGTGAGGGGATTTATCATGCCCTTCCAGCTTGTGGTCTGTCACTGGCACCTGAGCTCTGACTGCTCAGCACCTCTTAGACTGCTCCAGTGTCAGGCTGCAACCTCCTCTTACCTTTTGTGGTTCATCAGCAGCTCCCTGTGTAGCTCTTGATGGCTCTTCGAGGCTTTTACAGGATTTAGGAGCTTTTTAGGTTTGATGAGGTCTGGGTTTCCATCTATGTAGTCTGGGTGAGTCAGGATATTCCCACCATCTGGTCGCTCCCGCTGTATTTCCGTGTACATCGATGCTGGAAGAAAAGAGGTGTTTGCATGAGAGGTCTCACCCTGCTTAGTGTGAGAACCCTGGGCAAGACAGAGGAGAGGAGCTGGTGCTTGTCCCGGCTGCTCGACACCCGTGTCAGTGTCTGAGTGCACGTGCCTTCATGTGCCAGTGTGGGTTTTTTAGAGGTTATAAAAAATACTCCCTTTGCGTTGTTGATGAGACACGTATTAATTAGATCACTTAAGTTTCTTGCCAGCCACTTGCTTCAGTGGCTGCAGAATTTAGTGCCAAGGATTAATTAATGCAAGATAGGTCTAACTAAAACTGGAAGCAGCTGTGGATGTCAGCCGTGTTGAGCTGCTGCTTTGGGTGTGTTGGAGGAGGCTGCTGGTCCCATAGCACAAGGGGATGCTGTGGGATTTAAGGAGCTTCTGAAACACTGGCCTGAGGAAGTCCTGCTGTATCTGAAACCTCTTGCCAAGGAAACATTTTGCTGATATCCTGCTGACATATTCATCAGGATCCAGTGTCAAGAAAAGCATCCTTCGCCCATGCAGGTTGTGATCATGCTGCAATAATTTGTATGTTCTGGATGTCAGAACAAGAGCCCACTGTTTTGGAAGGGATGGCAGCTTGGATGTCAGGCAAACCACAGGGCATGCTCTCTGTGGGTGTTTTCCAAGTCCTTTACATTTTCTCTTTACAAAAAACTTCTATACAAAGTGAGTGCAAAGCACACGTTATAGGACAAACTGCATGTGGTGGGCTGCGTCTTTAAATAAGGAGCACAGTAGGTCTGCCTCCAATTATTCAGTGTATGGTCTAATCAGGGGCTCAGAAAGAGCAATTTATTCCTGACTATTCACTTGAACAATTTGGAAGTTTACCAGTAAGGACAAAAAAAGTCCCAGGAAAAGGGTGTAGGCAGCTTCATGTCTTTAAGTGTCTCATTATTACAGTGTTTTTTGAGGCCTAGTGTGAAGTTATATGGGTTGATGGAGCTGGAAGAAAAACAGTTGTTCAGTAATGTTGCCTCTTTCTCCTATTTCAATCTCATGTATAAAAGGAATAAAACCTTTTTAAAAGAGAAATCAATAAAAAAAGGCAAGAGAAAGCAGGCTAGGTCATTCTTTCATAGTCAGTAAGCACTTAAAAATGTGAAGTGGATTGCAATCAAGCAGAATTGTGTAAGGAATAATACTGCTGAAGAAAAGATTCAATATCAAACAACTTCTCATTGAATGTTAATGTGGCCAGTGCCCTACTGCTTTGGGAATAAAGGAAAACAAATCAGAGCCCATTACAGGAGTGTAATTGGGGTGAATAGTTCGGTACATATTTAAAGGGCGCTTGGAAGCTGGAGCCAGTGATTTTTTTTTGTATCACATTATTTTCCTCTAGGATCACACATCACTGCTGGCAGAAGGGAAGGTGGCGTGGTTTGATGTTTGGTGGCAAGTGCCAGGCTGGCTCAAACCCTTGCAGGGCTGGACTCCACAGGCTGAAACTGGGAGCTCAGCCTTGCCTTCCGGAGAGGTGCAGGGACTGAAGAACAGCCAAGGGTTAAGGCAGTGCAATTTCATGGCTAATTTTTGTTAGATGAAAGCCAGGTTTTGAACAATGAGAAAACATATCAGATTTTCACTGGGGTAAAATTGCTTCATTTTTTTTCTTGTACTTCTTTTTTTTTTTTTTTNTTTTTTTTTTTTTTTTTTTTTTTTTTTTTTTCCACAGAAGAGGCAGAGAAAAGACAAGGAAGGAAGGTAGGAAGGTACAAAAGCAAAGGTTTGTTTTGGTATAAATGAAATGGTTGAACTCCTATTTCAAATGGCAAAGCTATGTCTTTATTTTTCAAACAAAAAGGTCTCTCCATGGAGTAACTTCAATAAAATGCCAGGTGTTTTTAGTGGAAATACTGTTTTGGAAAGCTATGCTAATAGACTCTGCTCAATGTCATCCCACTGCCCTTTCCTGCTGTTCCTGTGCTGTTGTTTAGTCCAGAGCTGCCTCCAGTGACACAGGTGCCCACACTTGCTTGTGTGCTGGTATCAAATCCTGATGCCTGTCAGGAGAGGGGCTGGGACATGTTCATCTTGGATTTGTCTGTCTTAAATCCACCTGATGTGCTCTGCTAAGGGATAATTCAGCAAGCAGTGTGCATGGAGGGATTACGCAGCCAGCCAAGCCCGAATGACCAGCCTGAGTGTGTAAATGGCTGAAACTCAAGTGACTTTGGTATTTTTCTCTGGACCAATTAGGTCTCGGGTCCTGTTGCTAAGCTGTGCTAGCTCTTGGGGCACTGGTGCAGCACTGTTACTTATTAATTACTGTTTTACCCCGCCTCCATGTTGTATGGTTTTCCTTTTGGAACTCAGAAGTGGGAGACCCTTCTGCTCTAGCCCAAGACCCAGATCCTGGGAGATTTGCTTGAGCAGGCTTTCCTCACATCCCCTTATGTCTAACACCCAGCAGTGCACACCCCATGGAATGCTGTCATCCAGTCCTTCAGTCTGGGCTTATGATGTTTCCCCAGACACCCAGGACGGTCAGGGAAGGGTCCTCCTTCTGTCTTAGGCGGCATTTGGAGGGAGCACCGTGGTGAGCCTGGAGGTTTTGGATGGGCTAATGTGGTAATTTCCAGACAGCAGCAATCTAATGTTGCATGGCTGAGGCTTGCAAAGAAGCAGCAATTTATCAGCCTATTTACTGAAGGCAGATGGGGAACTTTTCACTTAAACTAGTACAAATTAAGAAAAAAACTGGGAAGGAAGGAGTGGGAGGAACTGAAACGGACTGGAAGATTTTCTGGCCGGGTTCTGTTAAACCAGCATGTGAAAGTCCTCACAAAGAGTGCAATTTGCCTGAATAAACTGCGGGGGCCAGGACACAGCAGGTACCTCTGTGCTTGGTTTTCATTGCACTAGATGTGCCTAGACACCCACCTCGAGGGTTCAGCTTCCTGTGGGTGTCTGTACTGCTGCCCCAGGGACAAAGTCAAAGCCCTGACTGGGACTGGAAGGAGCCTCGAACCTCTCTACAAGAATAGCACTTTAAACCTTCAGAAACCCTCAGCCTGGAACAATTCAAGTAATGTCTTCATTTTCACTGAGAAGAAAAAGAAAAATGAGAATATAAAAATACTGGTGTGTCTGGAACACAGCTTGGGGCCATGCTGGGGGAAAGGATGGGGCATTCTTTCTCCTGCAGGTTGGCAAATAGGACCTGGTGCAAAATGTTTGTTGGGGAGTAGATCTATCATCTTCAAGACCTGATGTAATTCATGTCTGTGTAAGGGAGACAGAGTGCTATCAGGCTGCATTTTGTCATTATTTATGGTGCTGGAGGTATAAATCAAGCCAGGTCTCAGCAGTGGATTTACAGCAGGATGTCTGTTTTCGCATGATTCAGCCGTAGATCAGTGAACAAGTCTCTGCTCTGGCACCTCCCTGACCACCATCATAAATCAGCAAAAGGTGTTGGACATTTTTATATTGTTCTTGGCAAGATATAAACAAAAAAATACATGTGGATGTTAATACCCTCTGCTGTACTGAGTAAGACAGCATGACCTTTTAAATAGGTCTGCTTTGGAGTGTTGCTTATAAAAAGTAGCTGTTTGCTTCAACACACCCAGGATTTTGCTTGCTTTTAGGTATTTTCCCTTTCCTCATTTCTAGAAACTTGAGGCTTTCTAGGGAAGGTGTGTTTCCAGCTGCTTTTCTGTTAGTAAAAAGCAAGACTGCCAGGATGAGGATACCTGGGCCCCTGGCAGATACTTGGACTTCACACATGGAGTTATCTGCTCTCTCAAGTGTACTGTGGAATGAGCTTCCAGTCTCTATTAATTTTCCAGGAGACCACACAGCGAATTTTCGACATCTTTCAGGTGGCCCAGACACCAGCCACCCTCCTGCCCCAGAGTGTGGGAGTGGATGGAGGAAAAAATTGATATTTTAATATCTTGGTGTGTTCTGACCTAAAACAAAGGCCAATTCCTGCTCAGGCCACCTGGAAATAAATCCCCCAATTCCTTGGGGAATTGCAATAAAATCATCACTCTGCAATCCTTGGACAAATTTTTTCCCCTTCTGATTATGTTCAGCTGCAATCTTTTTGGGGAACAGGATATCAGGCAGCTTTGGTGCAGCACTAAATGCCTTTGAAAGCATGAATACTGCAAATATATATTAAATATGCTCCACTAGGAGTGTAAAACAGGGTGTGCTGCCTGAGGTGCTGAGTGGCTTTTGTGAAGCACCCCAGAATAAGGAGAAAGGTTTTAGCCTGGTCCTGGGAGAGGAGGTGGAAGAGGAGGGAGAGGAGGTGAAGGACTGGCTCATGCCCAACGACAGGCATTGGACACGAGGGTTTGGCCATGGCTGGAGCTGGGCTATGCTTCCTTTGTCTGCTGCTGCTTTTTGGTTTTCCCTCACAAGGAGGAGATGCCCTTCACAGAGCATTTATTTAGGATTAAGCAACTTGTCTCTCAGTGGTGAATTGCTCTGTGAGCCCTTTGCATTGGGATTGTGCACTGCTGCTGGCAGCCTGCTCTACTGTCCTGTTGGGATGGAAATAATCCCCAGGAATGTTAAGGGGATTAACAGTCCTGGAAAGGGCAGGTAACCTGAGGGGTGCAGCTCTGCTTACGGCTGCCTACATGCCTACAGCTGTTCTTTACAAGGGGAAAAACTAAACAGGTTGGAAATGAAGTTAATCTGTAGCTGTTGGGTTTAGAAAGCTCTAGGGTGGAGGTCTGGGCTCCTGCCCAGCACCTGTCATCCTGCACCTGTACAGGAGGGTAATGGAGGGTACAGCAGGACAGCAGCTGCTTTTTGCAGGTTTTTATGTGAAATGCCTGACTTGTGTTTTGCCAAGGTCTCCTTGACATCCTGTCCCGTGTGATATCTCATCTTTCCCCTGCACATCCCTCAGCCCTTTTCCATGCCACCTGCATCCTTAAACTGCAAAGCTGTCAATGCTGCCTTCTGCAGCACAGGTCAGTGTTCAACTTTAGCTGAAATCTGGAACACAGATGTAGTTCCCAGTGTTTTATTTCTGTGTCATTTGAGAACTGATTTTCCAACTAGAGCGTCTCAGGAGAGGTTTGTCAATAGGGCCAGATGATGACCAGACTGCTCTTGTTAAAAATATTGTATTGGCATCCCTTTCTGGACAGATAATGAGCATTTGTGAAATGCCACCCATGTAAAAACAGTCAGAAGGCATTATTTTGGGAGTGGGATCTGCACTCATAGGACATTGCTGTCTGTAATCCTGTGAGACCCTGTTACTTGGTAGAAGGGATGAGACTGGGCAAAAACCTCAGGATGTCCAGGGCCAGAGCCCTGGATCTGGGTTTGTAAAACCACTGACCCAAGAGACCACTTCCTGGGCAGAAATGACCACTTAAAACTGTGGTTACAGGGAAGAACCTCTGGTTTTCTGGATGCCCAGGATTTATTCATGAATGTGTCTTTTTAAAAGAACCATGAGATTAATGAAGGGCTGCTGAAAGCAGCTGGTCATACATGTCCTGCAAGTCAGGCGGCTGCAAAACCAGCACGTCAGTGTGGGCCAGCAGAGCGAGTTTAAAGCTATTTACACAAGCAACCTGAGCCTGGGAAATTATGTGAGTTTCTGACACTTTTAACTCCAGTTATGGTGAGGAAACCTTCCCTTTTCTGGGCTATAGACCCAAATAGCATTCATTCCCTGGGGACCCCTCCTTTCCTTGGGATGAGGGCACTGTCCCTCACACTGCTCTTGGGAGGGCTGCAAGAATTTGCATGTGCAGGTGGAAGTGGGTGGGGTCTTTAAACTGGCCTCTGTTATTTTTAAGCGCTGGCACACTTCTACCTGTTAACCAGAAGTTAACTTTTAAGAAAAAATTTAAGGTATGAGCTTTCTGTCAATGCATTTCCAGTGTCTGAAGTGGAGGGGGAGTTTGGCTTTACAGCTTTTCATGTGAGAGAGTAACGGGAGAAAAGGTCATGGTGTATGTTAAATCCTACAAAAAATGAAACTGCAAGTTTGTCTTTGGTTTTGAATTCTTCAATTGATGGCACTTGATAACTTGCATGATTTTTCAAGTGTTGGTTAACTGTATTTTAGAAATACAGAATAACTGGGGCTGGCAAAATGGGAAAGAATTGCATGTGAGTCTCTGAAAGCCCAAAACCTTTGTGTGATGACAGCAGCTTTTAGGTGTGCACCTGCATTGCGGAGGATCTTCTGCCAGGAGGACAAGAGGTTTGGCCTCAAGGTCAGGCACTTGTTTTAGGAAGCCCCTTTCTGCATGGTCGGTGGGTTCAGGGCAGAGGGAGGCACCCAGGTACCACCTTTGGTGAGTCAGATGTGGGTGCTGCTTGATGGGGAAGCTCGCAGTGCCTGGACACCCTTTGGTAGATGAGTCCCTGCAGCTGAGCCCACAAAATGTGCTTTGTCACCCCAGTAATCCATTGTGTTGCTGTTACAACAACCTGGAACAAAATACCTGTAATTCACATTAGCCTGAGGACTGCTGCGGCTTACTGCCCCAGTGATGGATGGTGATGACGTTAATAATGATAATAATAATAATGATGATAATAATAATAATAATGATAATAATAATAATAATGTGAGCCCAAAGATTGGCAGATGTTAAACATTACCCTCCCTGGGTGAGATGGAATCAACTCCAATCCTCACCATGATTTTCCTCTCCTCTGGTTCCGGCTGTGCCAGCAGCTTGGGAGCACCTCATACCGATGGACCTGGCACACTCCCCCGTGCTTGTCACCAGGCGACCGTACCACTGATAAATGATATGTGTGCTCTTGGAAGGAGGCAAAGAGCCTTTGTCTGCTTTTAATCTATAGTTTTAAATAATTAAGCAAGGCTAATTCTGGTATTTATAATGCAATAGAGTGAGTGTAACTCGATGTGACTGCTCTGGGAAGCAGTTCCCAGCTATCAAGTGGCTGCCTCAGGGCAGCAGGCACTCAAACCCTGAGTCCCCTCACCTTCACTCAGCCCTGACGGTCAGAAATTAACCCCACGGGGTCACAAAGTCAGAAAGGCAAGAAAAACCCTAATGGAAATGTAAAACAGGGCTGAGGCACACATCTCTGCAGCTCCCAGCACTGCTGCCACGTGTCACCACTGTTCTCACCTCTACCCCTCTGCTGAGCACGTGCTGGGGTTGGGGCTGCTCACCTGTACAGCCAAGGCTCCCCTCCAGAACAGCCTGAGCTCCTCTCCGGTACAGCCAGTGCTGTCTCACCTGTCTAGCCAGTGTCCCCAGTCTGTCCAGTGCCCCCAGTCCTGCTCACCCTTGCTGAGCCCTTTGCCAGCACCGCACCCCCCAGGGCTGGGTGCCCCATTTGCACCAGCACTGCAGCTGTGTGGGCTGCTCACGCACCACCATCTGCCACTGCCCCAAAGGTAAAGGACCCTGGATGTCACCACGGTCACCCACTGAGCTTTGCATTCATGCATATGGATTTGGAAGAGAGAAATCACACCAGGTTTGAGGCTTGCTGAGCTGTCTGGGGTGTAAAAGTTACCGTCTGGAAATGCTTGTACCGTCAGGCAGCAGCAAGTGCCTCTCTGCTGGCAGGCAGGACTGGGTGTGCTGGTTAATAATTTCATTTAATTACCTTGGACTGTGATAAGCAAAGATAGCAAGGCTGGGATCTTAGTCTGTCAGCAATCACTGAAACGTCCCATGCCTTCTACAGGCAGCGTGTGGAGCACTGGTTTAGTTTTGTTAGACAGTGGCAGATGCTTAGCAGTCCTTCTTGACAATTGTAAACTTACTTTTAATATATCACCAAATATTTGCTTTGTGCATTTGCCAGCCAATGACAGAGATGCACATCAATCAGTAATGAATGCTTAAAGTTAGTTCAAAGGTATTTTGTTAAATACAGAGAAAATCATCCCGTGTTGATTTGTAGGGATTGCATTAGCCCCCTGTGCCTCTCCAAGAAGGTTTGAATTGCAGGATGGGTTTTCTAAGTGAATTTCTTTCGGGACATGGGAAGGCAGCAGCAGAAGAATAGCTTCTCAACCAGCTACTGAAGTATTAAAGTAACATGGCATCTCAAATAAAATTCAGACAGGGTCCCAAGTCACCTGTGTATGCAGTGCAGAGCAATCCCACGGGCTCAGCAGCCCGTCCCCGCGGAAAGGAGCAGCAGAGAAGCGGGGATCCCCGAGGCAGTCTGGGCTTACCTGATTTCCGCAGCGTGGCCCTGGGGAGCCCGGGGGGCAGGTGCTGCCCTGTGCCCCACGACATGGGGCTGCGGGGCTGCGGCTGCCGCTGCTGCCTGGCTGTGCTCGCTCCTACGTGACTTTTGGCCAAACCCGGCGAGGCTGCCTGGCTCCTGCCAGGTCTCTGCAGTGGCAGCAGGAGCGGAAGGTCACGTGGAGGTGGCTGCTGCACAGGTGTTCCCTCCTTGCTGTTCTTGCCACCCCACAAGGCCCTCATCGAGGGCTGCGCCTCAGCTGGCAGCAGCCGGTGGCCTTGCTCGCTCCTCAATGCTGGTCCCAAAGATCTCTCTGCCGCCCTGAAAACTTGTTCCCTTTGCTCTTTGTTGCCAGATGATGTTTTCCCAGGATAGATGAGCAAGCTAATCGCTTTTTCTCCCCAGAGCAAACAGCTCTGTGCGTGCCCAGGCGCCCGAGCTGCCTGCTCGGCGCAGCCACTGCTGCTGGCGGAGAGGCCGTGTCCCTGCTCCACAGAGGACGATTTCTCCTCAACGTGCCTTAACCACGCTCCTGGAGAAATCAGATCGCCCCAGAGGAAGCCGCACGCCCACTCTCTTTAGCAACCACTGCAACAGCCAAGCCGGCACCAGGGCAACCGCTCGAGCTATCATGATTATTCCCTGGCATGTTGCAACACCCTGTCATCCACCAACTGCTGCACGGCCCAGGGGGAGCAGCTGCTGCACCCCAGGGGTGAGGGCTGCCAGAGGGACAAGCAGCCCCTGCACGGGGCCATGGGTGTCCTGGTGGCATCAGAACTTGTGTGATGCCACAGCATTGCTGTCCCAGGTCTTCTGCTGCTGAGATGCAGCCCCTGCCTGAACAGGGCTTCTTGTCCCCATCATCGCTGTGGCTGGAGGTACCATGTTGGCTGTCCCTAAATTGCCACAGACTGGGAAACCTCTTTCAAAACCTTCAAACCTCCTCCTTCCCCTCCTTCAAATCTGGGGGAGGAGAAAGCGTTATACTAGCAACTCCTTTTGGGTCTTTGATGGGTGTTGTGGTCCAGTGCTGCCCAGGTTGCCCAGTCCCAGTCTGCAGATGCCCACTGTTCCAGTCCCAGGAGGGTCAGGGATGGAACAAAACCATTTCCACCCAGAGAAAGGGGATAAATCACCTACACGTGCCTACACACAAGGGTGCACAGTCTGGACCATGTCCTGGTCCCATGAAGGACTGGAAAAGAGGCCAGGTTGTCATGGACATGGGGGTGCTCTTTCACTTATTTTCACCTTTTCACAGTTTGCAGCTCTCCACACCGCAGCATTTTCCCCCATCCCAGCCTTGTTTCCCAGCTAAGGGCTCAGCAGCATCAGGTGTGAGCAGAAGCCCCAGTCCCTCTCAGTTTGCCTCCAAAGCTCTTCACGGGGCAACGTGGGCTGCTGGCACTCACCTGAACTGCCACTCCCTGGCTTCTTGCTTCCACTTGGACCCTTGGATTGAAGGGAATATTCTTTCTGGAAGAAAAGACCAGAGAGAAATGGGAAAAGACTGTAAAGGTATTGTTCTATTATAGGAGATGAAACATAGAAGCAATTGCCGATCCTTTGTTATTAGAGACTAAAAAAATTATTATTATTTTTAACCTCCTGACCAGGAGCTGTTCAATTTAATTGACATGGGGCTTAAGATGAGGAGAGGCAGGCTGATCCTCATTCCAATGTGTGTGCTGTGTGTCCATGTGCTTGAGAACTCAGTCAGCCTGACCTGTCCGGCTGAGGGTTACTCACGAGCAGGTTTTGGAAGACCCCACACAGCTTTTGCCCCTAAGCCAAGGCTGTGGCAAAGGAGAGGCCTTTAAATGGGGAGGCTGTGCAGTTTTTCTGCACAAACTGTGACCTCACAGGCCATGTGTGCCCCACAAGCTTTTTGTGGCTGAGCAGACTCCCCTCACATCACCCATTGTCCCATGGCTTGGCTGCTCATTGCACACACCAAAAATACTACTTGGATCAATTTTGAATGGAAAAGGAAACAGATGCATATCTGTGCTAATCCCCTTGGGTCGTCTTTGAACAGGTTTCAGGTCTGTGAGTTCACCAGAGATGTGATAAAGGGGGGAAAAAAGCATCAGTCTAAGCCTGTTTGGAGCTCCCAAGTAAGTGTGGTTATGGCTGGTGGATGTGTGAATGGAAAAGGGCTGTGATCCATCAACACCTGCTTTTAACTGGGTAAAACAAATCAGATAAAGGCCAGCTACATTTTCTGGGTATATTTCTGATGCACCTTGGTGCCTGACCATCTGCACATCTGGGGTCCTCTGCTGCAGAAGGGAGGAGGAAGGGGGTTTGTGGGGTGCTGCCCTGAACCAAGGGACTTTTCATGGCAAAGCTCTTTTTCTGGGAAATCCTTGCAGAACAGTTCCTTTGCTATCTAAATTAGTAAGCAATCTGCCCCTGCGCTCCTGTGTCTTTGAGATTAACAAAAAGCCTTTGTGTTGCCCCTGTAGCTCCCTGAAGGTTACTTTGTGAGGGTGGTTGATTGCTGGGTGAGATTTATCTGGAGTGGCTCCTGCAGACAAGGAGTTGCGTTATTCACCAGCTGCCCCCGTGTGTCTTAGGAAGTGGCTTCATGTCCCAGGAGACATGGGGAGCTCATCCAGCATCAGCCACTGTGTCTCCTGCACATGGCATGGCCCCGTGTTGTGGTGAATGCTGCAGGGGTTTGTGGGGGGTGTTTTTATGGAGGTATCACCCCACAGGAGCGAGCCCAGGGTGTCCCCGAATCACGAGCTGGCAGAAGACTCAGGCAGTTCTGGCACGGCTCTGGCATGGCTCTGGGATAGCTCTGGAACAGCTCTCTGGCATGTGAGGCCACAGAGGGCTCATCCCTTGGGACTTGGGCTCTGCTGTGATGGGGGAATGGCATTGTTTTCTCATTCAATGTGCACATAAAGAGAAAATAATGCTGTACTGAATGTGCACCTGGAGTGTCCCTGGTGGGTGGCTGTATGGTTGCTAGTGAGTGCTGGAAACATGAAAAAGGTTCTGGAGGACCCCACAGCCGGGTCCTTGTTACCAGGGCTGTACATTAGATGGACTTTTAGCTGCTGAGTTACTGTGTTGGTGATGTTGGCTGCTGGCTGTCACGTCTTTAGCCAGTTGCTCTGGCACTAAGAATTTCCTTGTGCAGACATGTCTCCTGTGTATTAAAAAACCCCAGACATGTCAAGTGAGTTCCCAACACCAGCACTGGCTCTCCCTGGATGTGCAAAGCCGCCTGCTGATGCGAGTGCAGTGACAGTGAGATAACGCTGTCTGCCCACTGAGGAGTCTGGGTGCAGCTGTGAGTGACAGAGCAGACAGCTCTGCCTGCCTCGATCTTTATTGAATCTCCACTCCATGGGGCTGGGAGTGCAGCACCACTGCCAGTCATGTCAGGCTCCCAGTCTGCAGACAAAACTTTACTCTGCTGAAGTCACCTGGGGCTGGACTCGAAGGCAGACAGCATTTCACCTCCTGCTGCAGGGAGGTCCTGGAGGCTGGTTAAACATTTGCTTTGCTGGGTTAATGCTTGATGTGGGCTGAGGTGCTGCTTGTGGTGGTGGGGACTGGCTGCACAGCCCTACGTTCCCTCCCACCTTGTGGCCCCAGCTCTCAGCACAAACTCCGTGCAACCCTGTGCTTGCACTCTGTGCGAGTCGTGCTGGTTGCACTGTGGAGGTGACCTTGGTGGTGGCAAAGGCAAAGGCAGGGGATGTGTAGGCTGGTCAGAGCCATGCTGTGTCCCTGGTACCGTGTCACCTCTGTGGAACCGGCTGGCTGGTAACACACTCCTGCTAATCTCCACTTTAGTCATTAGTGTGTTTGCAGAGCAGGATGGCTTCTCCTCGTACCTCCCCAGCTCACAGGGGCAGTTAATGATTGCTCAGGTGATGGAGACTTTTGCTTGCTCCCTATGGGACAAAGCAGGCTATGACACTCTGTCCCCAGGCAGCAGGGCAGGGGGACAGGTACTAGAGAAGTCAGAGGGCTTAATTTGTCACAATGAGGGCTCAGAAGGGGAGTTTGTGTTGCAGTAAATGGGCAGAAAATGCCTGCTATTTCCCAAACCCTCCTATTTCCATGTGAAAATCACTTCTATGTGCAGTGTGATTGCATCTTGCCAGGAGAAAGAAGCAGTAATAAAATGTAGTGTCAGACAGCAACCCTGTGCCCCTCTGCAGCTGAGCAGGGAAGTCCTGGAGACATTCCTGATGGGAGCAGGCACCACTTCCAACCTGCAGGCAAGCTCCTCCTGCCTGGGATCCCCATCCTGCTTTGACCATGTCAGTGAGGACACCCACCCCTTGAGCTGGAATTAGCCTGGTGATTAAGTGGGTTAAATCCTACAAAACAACACAAAGTATAAATAGTAAGTAGTTCCATGCTTTACATGTGCTGTTCTATATTACTCCCAAACATCCTGGGCATCACTATATCCCGATAGGACTGTTCCTGGCTTTGACTTGGATGCACAGCAAAGAGGTCCTGCAGCAAATGTCTGAAGGCAGTATCACAGGCATGGGCTGCTTTGAACCACCAGCTCTAACCACCATCCTCCTCCCTGGCTCCCTGATTAGGGGGTACAATGCTCCTACTGGAGCTTAAGGCCATCCACCTTGTATAAACCATTAATCAATGTTATTTGTCCCACACGTGGGTGCTGTAGTATTTATTTACAGCACAACTGACAGTAATTTTGGACTATGTTTGCACTCTGATGAAAGCAGGGAAAAGAGCCATCAGAGCACGAGCCATGGACAGGGTGATGAGAATGGCTTCAGGCAGGTTCAGATCAATACAGGTGCCATTAAGGTGCAGTATCAGAGCATCTGTACTGCACTGTAGCCAAAGTCTGAGCTAATGAATTAGGCAAGAAATTGCTGCAATCAGATCAGGGTGATAAAGAGGTATAAATGTGGGCTAAATGCCACCCAGGCTAATGTGACTCTCCCACAGATCTGGTTTGGGAAGGAGACACCATTAGCAGGGTTAGAAGTTGATCAACCTATTTAGTAGATGGACTCAGGGAAAGGTACTTTGTTCCGAAGGTGCTGTAGCAGCTGCTGACATCGGTGTTCAATGAATGAACCCATCCGCTGATTAAAATAGTCTTATTGCTTAACCCAGAGGCTTTGAAAGGAGTTGTCATGACCTGGAACAAGGTTCATTGATGGCTGGCAGATCGAAGCCAGCATTTCTGTGTGTGATGAAGCCACAAAACATGTGATTTAGAGGTTAGCGAAATGGTGCTCTACCATTACTTTCGATTATCCAAATACCCTCTTGCTGTCCCCAGTGCTCTGTATGAAAACATCTCCTGTATACCCCTGGATGCTGAGATGCCATCTAAGCTGTTGCCCAAATCTCCTGTGTTGTTGCTGAATTCTGGTCTATCTCTGCTCATTTGCAACAGCTGGGACCAATCCAGAAACTTTAATGAAGTCATCCACTGGAAGAAACTTTGGAGGATTAGTAAGACTTTTTCCCATCTGTGATGTCAATGCACAAAAATCTGTCAGCTCAATTGTTTTGCTGCAAAGTCCTGCTGTGTGAGATGTTGAGCCTTATTTGATCCAGCAAGCTGGGGCACATGTTTGCTGGGATGACACCGTGTTCTTGGTAAGGAGAAACACAGAGAAAATCAGAAGCACAACCCAGCGCCTCATACTGCTGCTTATTCTCTGAAGGCATTAGCCAAAGGAAGTGCTGCAGTTTGGATGAATTTCCAATATTTCTTGAGGGCTAGGAAAGGCAGTATAACACTGCTCCCTCTGGAGCTGGCAGACTGGGCTCTGCCTTCCTGGTGATGGTCATAAGGTAGCTACTCTTGGGGTTGTTTTGTTGTGAGAAACTTCTTGTTCCTGTCTCTTGCAGAGGCAGAGAGCGATGCTGGCTTTGGGAGGGTTACTCCCCGACAGGGAGCTTGACTGTGCACATTCCTCTGCTCCCAGCTCATTATGGGACACTCTTATATTGGCAGGTTTTGCAATCAGGACTGGCAGGCACCCAGGAGTCGGTGTCCAGGCACATCCCAGCATTCCTGAGCCAGCAGCTCTGAAATCTGCTGCCATGGCACTGCCCTTGTCATGGGAACGGTCTTGGCAGGGTCTCTGAACCACCACAGCATGCGGTGCTTGCCTCAGCCCAGCCCCATCGCTCCCTGTCCTGGCTGCTGGCCGTGTCCTGCCCTCCACGCACACCTGCCTGGGGGGAGCTGGCTTTGCAAGAAAAGCTGTGAGGTTGTATTACTCCTGGTCCCTGGCCACAACCATAGCTGATTTCACTATCACATTGCAAAGGACTCTAAGAAATACCCAGTTATCGGTGTAACATTTCATTATTGGTCTTTTGACCTCTACAAGTCTGCAGCATTTCTTGGGCTGAAGTGAGCTGAGGGCGGATGCAAGTGGCCACTCTCACAGGAGCAGCCAGCAACCTCAAGGATTTTTTTGACCACAGCAATCTGTAAATTTAGGCTTACAGAAGGGGATTAGGCTCTTGGTCTGGCTATGGGGTCAGGCTGACACTCCTGCAGCTCCTGTGCCAGTCTCTGGGAGCACCAGCCAGGTGGCCACTTTGCTGCCTAGTCGAGTAGAAAATTGTAAATGTTTCAAATAGTGTTTGGTGTTATTTTATTCATAAAGAAAACACAATTTGACACAGATGAATGCCATGCTGACCCCTGCCTGTCTTTGTCACCAATGCCATTCCCCCTTCCAAATCCCTATGGCCCCAGAAGGCAAGCACAGCCCTCCTACCGCAGTGAAAGCTGGCAAATAAAGTACCGTTTCACTGTCAAGAAAAAAAGGACAAAACCCCCCAACTAAAGCAGGGAGGCAGCAGCATGGGGATGGAGGCTTGCTGGAGCTGTCAGCCCCAGGGCAGGGAGCCCCGTGGAACTTCCCACCACGGCTGAGCAAATGCTGCTCCCCAGCTGCTCCTGGCGCATGGCTGGGGAGGTGGAATGTGACACACCAGACCTCAGCAGAAAATTTCCTGCAGATTAATGAGAGCAATCAGTGGCAGGGCTCAGCCCCACGGCAGCCGGTGAACAAGGCTCATTTGTCAACATTCAAGCTGACTGTGAAGCCTGACATCCCACTGAGAAGGGCATGGGGAGGCTCTTGGCACAAAGCAGGGCAGTGCATCCATCCATTGGCACCATGCTGATGGACCTGCTGTTCTCCCTTGGTCCTAAGAAAATCCTCTCCTGCAGTTCAGTGCTTTCTAGTCTGGTCCCTTGCGAAGTGCAGAGCACACAACAGCTCTGCATACCAGGGCAAAGCCAACTTGTAGCCCTGCTCACTGTTGGAAATACCTGTATCGCCCACCTCAGTGTTGTCAGCAGCAGTTAAATTGTTGCTATGGTTAAACCATTTTTTACCTGTCTCAGGAGCTTATTCTTGCCCTGTGCTGGAGGTGTGATACCATTGCTGATATGAAAGGCTGCTCCACTATTTTTGGGGATGCTGCTGATTGCACAGGAAGAGCATCAGTCAATGGCACAAAAGGGCTCCAGCAGCTTTGGAGTGAATTGTTGTCATGCTGCAGAGAGACCATTAAGACACTCTAAAGTGCCTTGAAGAATGTTGTTTTGCCAAAAGTGAGGCTTATGCCACATGATTAATAGGGACAGTGTTTATTTCTGGCACAGTGTCAAGCTGTCCTAGAGCTGCCAGGCTGCAGTGGCACCATCACTCCATTTCACAGCTGGGGACCATATGTTAGGGGCCAAGCATAGGGCTGCCATCAGAAATTTGCTCTCCTGACACCACCTTGTTGGGCTCTTTATCTGCCCAGGGTCTCTAGAATTGGTCCTTACCATGGAAAAATGGGTTTTGTGAAAAGCAAGGGCAGAAATACCCCATCAGCCCCAGGCACTGCTGGCAGCAAACTGTCAAAGCAGAGCAGGGTGGTCTGATCCCTGCAGGCAGCATGTGCCAGATGGGTCCTGTGCAGAGGAGACCCCAAAGGAAGGGGCTGAAAGGGAGGAGGTTTGGCTGTTGTCTGGGCTGAGATACCACCTGCCAGGCTGTAAATGCCACCATGGGCTGCAAATGGAGGAGGCAGTGAAGGAAGAGGTGAAGCATCCCTGTTAATGCAGGGTTCAGGAGGAGACAGCAGATGCCACTTAAACAAGCCCCCCCAGGAGCAGAGTGAAGCAGCGAAGCCTTTAATTACTTTAATCCATTTTTATTTGAGGACTGCTGAGCCATCCCAGAGGCAGCAGCTGCAGCATTTCCCATGCATTGTTGTTCTTGGTCTCCCCATGAGCACATCGTGCCCTTCAGTCTGAGCCCTCTCCATGACTCTCTTGCAACCCCAGTGCTGCAGGCAGCATTGGCCAGCACTGGATAACCTCTGCCCTTGCTCTGGAGGAGCTGGCAGCACATTCTGTGTCCTGCCCAGCACCCTCATCCCCACAAGGATCAAATCCTTGTGCTGCCTTGTGATCCAGAGTTGTTATTTTCTGGGTGTGTGTTATTTTTGCCCAGAAAAGGGATTTTTATCAATAATGTCCCCACTCTTGAGTCACTTTGTGACTTTTACTGGTGTGTCTCTGCAGCTCTCATCCCTGCTCTTCCAAGCAAGGCTTGTGGCAGGCAGCACATGCAACCCCTTCTCCTCAAGGAGCACAATGCTCCTGGACACTGAAATGTTGTGGTTCCTGGTTGCCATCTGGTTTTTGGATTTGCTCCCGGGGTCAGTGTCACCAAACCACTGTTGGCATTCTGTGACTATCGGTGGGCCTTGTTCTGCTCAGGGGCCTTGGCATCTGCAGCCCCTCTTGCTGACCGTGGAGCAGCCCTGGAGCCCTGGCTGGGGCTGCAGTGTCAGAACAGGCAGGGTCCCTCGGAGGGATCTTGTGCTGCCCAGGCACAGGGATGCTTTCAAAGAGCTGGCAGGGACACTGGCTACTGGCTGTCTGAAATACTTGTCAGGGAGAGCCAGGAAAATCCCAATGTGCATGATGGGGCAGAGGTGTCCCAGCTCACTGCCTTGGAGTAATGTTCCCACCCACATGAGAGGGGCTGATGGACCATGGAGCTTCTCTGGGATGTTTCAGACTGCTTTGTCTTTCTGTGGCACAGGCTAAAACACTTCTCTGTCTAGACTGTGAGGATCCCTCAGTAGTGGGGCAAGCCGTGCTTGTGGGGAAATCCAGCAGCTCCCAGAAATGCCTCTCCCATCCCGCTCAGATGGAGGAGTTTTAAAAGATGTTCTCAAAGCCCTGTTTTCAGCATGGGCAGCCAGGTGCTGTGGTTTGCCTGAACAAGCAGGACCTCTCTCATTGGCACTGGCGTGCTGCCTCTTGTTGTTCTAAACCAGCCACAGAGCAAAGCTCCCTGCTCAGCAGCAGGGCTAATCCGGGCTCATCTGACATTAGTGTAAACTGACACTCTTGGGAATTTGGGGACAAAGAACTTTCCCTGGGGAAAACAGCCACTATGCAAACTCTGACTTGAGAAACAGTGGAGAAAAGCAGTGGAGAGGTTCAGGTGCCTGGGAACAGCCTCCCTCACTGCCAGGGGCTCTGGAGCATCTGCCCTGGTGCCCTGGGGATCTGTTGCTGGCGAGGCTGTTCTTGCAGAGTATTTGAAGGGTGTTTGCTAAGGTTAGAAGGATGTCAGCCACACCAGTCCGGCTGAAGCCCTGCAGAGCAGAGGAATCAGCAGGGAATCATCACCAGCTCATCAGGGAATCAGCACCAGCTCGGCAGCATCCATGAACCAGCCCCTGGCAAAGTCTTTGCCTTCCCTTCAAGAGAAGGGTACCCCGGCCAGGGTCTGTGTCTTGCTGGAGCCCTGCTGTTGGCAGGGGCCCATGGAACACTGGTGATACCAGAACAGGTTTTTTTGGGACTAGATGCAGCCTTTTAAATTAAAAATGTCCTTGGAGCCATGCTGGCAGCCTTTCCGGTCCCTTTTGTTGTGGAACTGGGGATTGCCTTGCACTCCACAATCCACTACTGTAATCCCCTTGGAGTGCTGTTCTGGTGTAAGCTAAAAGGGGTGCAGCTGAGACTGCTAATGCAGGCAGTGCTGCTGAGGGGTGCTGAGCCTGCTCCGTCCTCGCTGCAGGTCCTCTCTGGGCTGCTGCTGATGGATGGCTTCAGGCCTGGCAGGTCCCTGTGCCCTGAGCTCTGCTGGTTCTCCAAGGGCTGGGGGAAGGGGAGCTTTCCTGCCTGTCACCTGGGCTCATCCTGCTCCTCAGGAGGGCTGGATCCTGCTGTTCATGCCCACCCTGGAAAGGCAGCAGAAAGAACTGTCTTGTTTTCATCTCCCATCAGCATCAGCCTAAGGGTAAAGCACCGACCCAGGAGCTGCCAGTCAGGCATCCCTGCTTGGTGCCAGCTGGGCAGTAGCACAGGCTTTTGTCAACCCAGGCAGTGTTTGGGAGGCTGAAATGGGAGTGACATCTCTGACCTTTTGGTACCCATGAAAGTAAAACTGTCTCAGCTTTTAGGATCTGCCAGGAAGCTGGAGAACCCGAGCTCCCGGCAACATTTCAAGGCCAGGCCATTCAGTGCTGGGCTGCGGTGGGATCGTGGTGTTTCAGAGAGAGGGAACAGTGGAGAAAGCTGTCCAAAAGCAGTCTGGTCTGGTGGTCAGGAGGCTGGCAGGGGCTACTTTGTATGCAGCAGGGCTTAACCGGGTGGCGCTGAGCCAAGCCTGACCTAACCAGCTTATTTCCCTGCTTCCAGTAATGCCTCTACAAATGTGCCGGGGCCTGAAGGTCACGGCCACGTGAGCAGGGGCCTGGGGATTAGCTGTGGGCAGAGCATGGCTCCTCCTGGGTGTGTTGTAGCCCTGAGCCACGGGAACAACCACGGCTCCCGTGTGTGCTGGAGCCAGTGTGGCATTGGTACCTGGGATGGGTGTTAGAGTAGCATAGGGCTGGCTGGGAGTAGCACCTCCTGTATCTGGCTTTTCTCAGAAGTCCAGAAAAATAGATAAATGTTTACTAGTCCCACTTCAGCTTGGATTTGCCTTCTGGGTGTTGGTCACGCTGGCCAGTGGGTTTCTTTTATGAATGTTTGCCCTGCAAGAATGTCTAGCTCTGGTTGTGGAAGAAAATCCAGCATGTTTGCAAAATTCTGAAGGCACATGATTTGGAGGTGCCCATACCTCTGAAGGCCACAGTCATGCTCAGCTGAGCATGAAGGGTCCTTCCTGGGCCAAAGGGACACTGCTGTCCCCATTCCAGTAGAAGTTACTGACCTAGTGTGGTGCACAAGTGTGTTTCTCTTAGAGCTGGGAGATGAGCTGTGGAAGGCTAATTCCAGATCAGGGCATTGCAGCTGAGCAGTGATGATGCATCTCTGCATCATCAGGCACTGATGTCATCAGCCATGGAAGCAAAATGACATCCAACAGCATCCTCTGCACAGCCATCTCTAGCTGCCTCTGCAGGGCTTTGACTCCATAAAGCTGCTTCCTTTTGGAGCTGTTTGACTGCTCTCCACAGGGCATTTGGAGGAGAGGGATACATGGTGGTGCTGTGGGACCTGGCCCAGCTCCTCCCTGTGCTGGGCTGGACCTGGCACCAATTCCCAGGCCAAGAAATACTCGGGTTTTGCTCTGCACTGCATCTACAGGAGACGTTACAGAGGCTGCCGGACACATTTGAAACAAACCTGACGTTTCTCCCCAGAAAGCCAAACTTTGTCTGTCCTAATGCACTGCTCTGATTCCCTCGCTGTCCTGAAAGCCCCGACAGGCCCCGAAGCTGAGCCCGTTAGATGGAATTACTTAATCCGGCCCTGATGAGTGGCACCCACACCCAGGAGTGGGTCCCTTCCCTCTAATCCCTCGCTGCCATCAGCCGCTTTAGCACGCGCGGGGCAAAACAAGCACCACGTGAGCAGATGGTGCCTTCTCCATCCCATCCTACCACCACAGCCCTGAGCAAAACCGCCCCGGTACCTTTTTCCCATGAGACGCCCCCATGGTCGGATGTGTTGGCTGTGCTCCACTCTCCGGGCTGTGGGACTGGCTGGCTCTCTGCGGTCACGGCCCCGTTACTCCAGGGGGGACAGGCGGCCGTGCTGCTCCCAGCCCCTCAGCGGCTGCTGCGGGGAGACGTGGGTGAAATCCAGCTCGTCTCTGGCGGGGTCGGGTGGGAAAGCTTGCTTTTCCTCCCTTCTTCCAGCACGTGGAGAACTCATTTTCTTCATGCACCTAACGGCTGGCTCGCGCCCAGGCTCTGCCCGGGCACAAAGGCAGCTTTCATGCTGTGGATGCCCGGTTTCTAAGCCGGGATCCGTATTTTGAGAGGCTGTGGAAGATTACAGTAATTGCACTTGACAGGGCAAGATGTCACAGGATGCGGATTCGCCCAGCTGCGGCCCGGCACCCGCAGGTCCTTGCCTGTGGCATCTTTCCTAGATACTCCTTTGGTTCTTTGCTGAAATGAACCCCAAAAAATAAAGGAGGATTATCCCTCTGCTGCCTGTCTGCATCCTGGCTCTTGGCTCCTGTTGCAGCACTGGATTTTGCAAACTTTGCTCCTGCAAACACCCCAGACTGCCTGTTTGCTGCTGCAGCATTGGCACCTACTGTGACCCCAGGTGTGTCCAGGTTACCTGAAGCTGCATCCTGGGAGTCCGGGCAGGTCAGACTTGTGTTGGTGAAGACTCTGGGGGATGCAGCACAGTGAAAACCAGCCAGGTAGGTGCCTGTCCCTGCAGTAACACAGTTTTCAAAATGCCAAGGCACTGGAAAACCTTCTGGAGATTGCTGTCTCTGCACCCACTGTCCTTTCCAGATCCTTTTAAGAAATTAGCAAATTCAACTTGACTCATGAATCCATATTTATACCCTTCCTCCCAGTGTCTGGATTTTAAAAAAATCTGATTCATTTATCAGGACATAGTGACTTTGGTAGAAATAGCTCTTCAAAACACTGGCTGGTACTGAAGGTCCCTGCACAGAAGTTACACTTTTAGCTCTCCCTGTTTCTTGAAGATTGTGAGGTACCTTAGGAACTGCTCTGTGATAGATTCAGAGCTAGTTTTAACTGCCTGTAGTGTGCTGAAACATAAATTTCCTGTATTTTGGCTTTAAACCAGATTTCTAATGTGCATTGCGAGGGGCAGGAAGAGTTTCCTGTGGCTGAAAGGGGCTGCTTGTTTTCGGGGCTGTAGTTGATGCTGTGCTCTGGTTTACCCTGTGGAGTCACCTTTACAGCTCTTGGGCTGTTTTCAGTTTGTTTATGAGTGAATCTAGATCCTTTGAGGGGGCTTAAAATAGTTGGCATATTTATGCTGGCAGCTCAGCGGGGCTGTGTGATGTGAGGGCTGTTGTGTCTGCTTGTTGTGTTATTTCTCACTGCTGCCACGGGTAGGGATGATTCAGCGCTTGGGATTAACCGCTGTTGTTGCAGCAGATTTAGGGATCGATTTATGGCGGAGGTTTCCCTCAGTGCCATCAGGTGTGTGCTAAGAACGTGGGAGGATAAGCTGGGATAAAATACTACACCTCTTTGGGGATTCCTCTGTGATGGCTGTTTTGAGGTTTTATTTCAGTTCTGTCTTTGGAAGTTCTTATAGGTGTTACACCGTGTATGTAGGGATTCTTCCTTGTTTAGGGGAAACTAAGTGATTGGTGATGTTGAATTTTGGATCCAGGGTTTTATCCTCCAAGTGGCCAGGACAGGACAGGCTGTGTCTTTTCCTGGCCTTATCCTGCCAGTGCTCCCCACTTCTGCACCCTGGGGTGACCTGAGGGCTCGGATAACCCCGTGAACTGCCTGTTAGGAGCTGCGCGGGGGTTGCTGGAGGCAGAGAAGGCTCTGCAGGACAGTCTGTTATCCCTTGCAGCTCCAAGTGCTCCAGCAGAAACAGTCCATCCTCACGTTCTGCAAAACTGCTGATCTGCTTCAGAGAATGGTGAAAAAACAGATATAATAATCGGAAATTAAAGTCTGTACATGATGCAAATTCATTCCTGTTCCTGATGACAGATAAGCCCGGCTGTCACCCGCACAGCTCATCTGATCCCAGCAGTGCTGGGGCTCAGGGAGGGGTTGGGAACAGACGGTGCTTGGCTGATGCATCTGCACAGGAGCAGGGGGCAGATGCTCCCCAGGACCTGTTCGGCGTTGGGCAGCAGCATAGGAACCACTCTGGGAGGACTGTGGGGCTTTCCTGCCCTGCCCTGGTGTTGGCTGGCCCCAGGTCGGGCTGCAGCTCCCGGTGTGCGGCTGACCCCGCTGGGTGCCAGCGCGGGTGCATTGCATCGCTCCAGAGTGATGCTGACCCCGCTGGGTGCCAGCCCGGGTGCATTGCATCTCTCCAGAGTGATGCTGACCCCGCTGGGTGCCAGCCCGGGTGCATTGCATCTCTCCAGAGTGATGCTGACCCCGCTGGGTGCCACCCCGGGTGCATTGCATCGCTCCAGAGTGATGCTGACCCCGCTGGGCGCCAGCCCGGGTGCATTGCATCTCTCCAGAGTGATGCTGACCCCGCTGGGCGCCAGCCCGGGTGCATTGCATCGCTCCAGAGTGATGCTGGCTCCGGCTCTGCCTGTAAAAGGCTCCCACCTATTGGTTGTGGTACACAACTTCAGCTGCCCAAGAAACCTGCACTTCCTTCCATCTATCCATCCATCCATCCATGCATCCATCCCTCTCTGAGAGCAAAGCCAGGTTGGCACATCCATGGCATTGCCCTGACCTTTGACGGGGATGTGTCACAGGGCATTTAGCTTGGATTTAATCCAGGAATGATACTTTGGTCTGAAAATATTAACCTGCATTGCTGCATGCTATGCCTGTGGAATTCTGACCTTATTGTGGTGGTAGGAGACTGTGGGGCATTGGCAAGAGCTCCAGGGGGTAACCACCAAAGTCTGAGCATCCCCAGGGATGACTTTACCCTGTGCCATGTGGGGAGAGGGAGCATCTGTGTGCAGGGCTGTGGGAGGGGTGATGGTGATGCTCGACTTGTGGCAGAGGACCTGGCATGCTGTGTCTGTGGGGGAAAGTGTGGATTATGCTTGAAAATGGAAGTGAGCAGGTAGTGTTTTATAATTAGAAATCTCATTTAAGACATTTACAAAACCGTCTACAAAGTTTTCAGTTTAAAGACAGAAAAATAAAATACCCCAAATTGGCTCATAGATGAGGATGGCTTGGCTGCAACCTGGCCACATGTTTTCTCAGGCTCTACAGGCACTTGTGCAGCTCTTCAAGCCCTACACAGTTTCTGCTGTGGAACAGCCAGTTCCTATGAGCAGACAGCAGCTGCTGGGCTCTGTGACCCGGCAGTGGAGAGGCTGGGATCCTCACAACGGAGCTGGTATCTCTCTGGGACTGGTGGCGGCTGCCCTCTATGCGGGCTGGAGCTTGATGCTAATCCATTTTCCTGGGGGCACAGCCCTCCATCTCCAGCAGCTCAGGCCAGCCCTCGTATTTATTTGTTTCCTGATCATTTTTGATATGCTACAGGAAAAAAGCGAGAGAGAGAAGATGAATGAGGAGGTTGGCACAGTGCAAGTTTGCAATGTGGCAAAAGCTGCAGCTCAGTTTGATGTGGGGGCTAACACCACTGGCCCTTGTTTTCTGCAGACAGGTAGGGGAGATGTAGCTCAGGAGGTGCCATGGAGAGGATGGAGCCTGCAGAGCTCGGGGCAGGGGAAGGGTGTGTACCTTTTCAAAGGGGCTCTTGTTCATCAGCCCTTTTGCTCCTAGGAAGATCCAGTTGTCCCGGAAGCGCAGCTTGCCCACGTGGCTGCTGCCCAGCTCCGTGAAATATGCCCGTACTTTGTCGTTCATCCTGAAAGAGGGAAAGAAGGTGTCAGTGTGGTGACAGCTGGGTGTCCCCTCTTTTACCCTCTCTGCTGGTGGCAGCAGCATGTCCAGCTCCCCCATTTGTGTTTTTGGGGAACCTGGAGATGCTCCCATGGGCAAACTCACTTTGTGGCAGCATCATCGTAGCTGGCTGTCAGCACGAGAGTGCCACGCTTGATCCCTTGGAGGAAGGTTTGCAGCTTGGTAATGTCTGGAGGAGAAGAGCATTAGGGAGAGAAAAAAGGATTTAGCAGGTGCTTCTGTGTGGTAGCTGGGGGAGTCTCCTCTGGGTTGGTGGGAAATAACCTGACTGTGCTGGTGCTAGCCAGGATTTGGGGCCATGGCAGTGGGGATGGGTGGGCTCCCAAATGATGCATTTCCCATCCTGTGTTCCCTCCTGGCCTCTCCTGCCGTGCCCAGGAGTGATGTCCTCCTGTTGGTACAACTGCAGGGGGGAAATTGCCCCTAAACTTTGCTTGCTAACTGTGAAACGTAGTTGTGTGAATTTACTTCCCAGCACAAGAAATGAACCTGCTTGGCCGCAAAGCTGCCTTCCCTGCCATCGTACCTCTGGCTGTACTGGGGGAATTATTCCTCATCCTGCATCTGTGGGATGCTTGAATCCAATGCCCCATCTAGTGGCACATGAGCTGACTGCTGCCTTTTCCCCACAGAGCATCTCTCTCATGAACTCTGCTGGAAATCTCATTATACTGGTGATTCTCCCAAAAATTCCAGAGTACCAAGAATAGGTTGCAAAACCAAGGACCATGAAGGGTGATTCAGGGGGCCACATCTCCCTGAGCTCCTTCACTTATCCTGCTGCAAAAGGCAGGGAAATGAGCTGCTGCTTAGCCACCACCAGCATTCAAAAACTGAGTTACAGGCTGCAAAGTATCACGACTAGTGTAACTACCTGATCTTAGAAAGTGCCTTTCTCAAGTCTCAGGTGCCTTGGTTTATCCAGGTTAGTGAAATTATATTTTCCAGGATACTTTACACATGTAAAAGGAGCAAGAAGCCTGTCTTGGATGTGGAAGCATTGTGAGCACTTCAGACTTGATGGCCTCAGGGAAAGCTGGGCTTTCACCATCCAGGGTGGCAATTGTGGTCAAAGTCCACTCGACTTTAAATACACAACAGAGAGGCAACTGAAGCAGCCAGCAGTGCTGGTGTGAGCCCTGGCTGGAAGCACCAAGGAGCAGAGCTTACCTCCGGAGTACATGTCGAATGCATCGGTTTTGAGGAGCTGCCCAGTTGTTCCTGAAAAGTTAAAATTGAAAACAGAGCACAGTGAGTTTGCACTGGGGTGGCTCTAGGCTTTGCCTGACCACAACCATGGGGTTCCTTGCAGAATGCTTTGCTCTTTCCTCGGGGTGTTTTTTCTGCTGTGATGGTGACTGTGTTGCTTGGAGGAGTTTGTGGAGCTGGTTGTGCATGACCCAGGTGGATTTGTTCCGTTCTCACTGGCAGTAATTGCAACCATAACTGTGGCTGTGCTCCCCATGCAACACCAGATGGATGTGCTTTAGGCTCAGCCTGGGAGTGGTCTCCAGTTCCCTGTGCTCTCCTGGGGAAGGAAGGAGCTCTGGCTGTGGGAAGAAGGGGCTCAGTGCCTGCCCGACTCACCATTCACCAGTGCAATGTTCAAGCCTCTGCCAATGTTGTTTTTCACACTGCTCATGAGGCTGGAAAGGAAAGCAGAGAGCACCAGTGAGTGCAGGGATGCCCTGGAGATGCTGATGCCACTGATGGTGGGGCAAAGTGGCTGCAGACAGCAAAATACCCAGAAGTGGTAGCAAAGAAATCTATTTAAAATTTTCTTAACCGCAAATGCACTGTGATGGCCACTGATGTACTCTGCAGCGGCCAAACTTGCCCTTTTGAAGGCCAGGCCAGCCACAGCTGCCCTGTCCCTGCCAAGTGCTGCTTACACCAAGTCTTCAAAGCAGATCGAGGGTCCCACCACGTTTGCAGCACCACTGATGATCTTGAAGGCAAAATAATTCTGGGGGCAGCTCTTCTGGTTCCCACACTTGTGCCGGGGCAGCCTCTCACCTGCGAGGGAGGAGTGGAGCTGTAAGTCATGGCTTTGGCCCCATGGGGGGACACTGGCTGTGCCCCTGAGGGGCTGAGCAGGGCTGGCACCGAGGTACAGTGGCCCACCAAGGAGGCAACACTCGGGCCAGCTTCTTGCATGAAGAGGCTTGTCCTGGGTCTGGGACCAGCTTCTTGTTTGAGGTTTACAGTGGCAAGGCCAGGTGCTGCTCCAGGTGTGACATAGGGGTGTGTGCCAGGAGCATTTAGAGCTCATGTCCAAGGTAATCCCCTTGGGGCTTTTCTGCCCAGAATTTCCCCATTCTTGGCCAAGGCAGGGACCCGCCAAAGACCCCCTTGTTGTGTGCAAAATCCCCCATGTTTGGGAGACTGGGATTTTTGCCTTAGGGAAGGAGCACTTGAAGGCAGTTCTCATGCTTCCACCATCCCCCTGAACCCTGGAGTGGAGCAGTGTGATGGAGATGAAGTTGAGAGCGGTACTCACTTCTGGGCTTGTTCGTGGCACCTGTGGGAATCAAGCAGGAGGATTAGACACCCTGGAGACCTGTTGGCTCTTCTCCAAGCCAGGAGCAGCTGTTCAGGCACCAGCTCTCCAAAACTGCTTCCCGCGGCTGTAGGGACCCCTGGAGCCACCTGTCCTAGTGCAGCGTCCCACCATGCTGTCCCCTCCCTGCCCCAGTGGTCAAAGCTGGGGGTTAAAGACTTGTCTGGAGACTACAAGTACAAGTGGTCAGGGCAACGATACCCAGCTCTGGGGGCTGGCTTGCAATGGAACCTCTTGCACCCTCCCTCCAGATCCCTCTGGAGCCTGTTGGTGCCTCACCGAGCCAGCTCCGCAGGCTGATGGCTTTCCAGCTGTGGTGGAAGTACGTCTGCATGATGAACCAGGTGCCCAGCAGGGTGATGAGCAGCAGCACGAACCGGATCACACCTGCAGGGCGCGGGAGAGGAGCCAGGTGAGAGCAGCAGCTGCAGCACAGGGCAGGCACCAGAGCGTCCTTCTGGTTTCTTGGGGTTTGGTCTGTGTGTCCCAAGGTTACCAGGCACAGGGTGACAGCCAGTGCTTGCATGGTGTGGGAAGGCAGCTAAAAATCCCTCACCCTCCAAATGGATTCTGATCTCTTAATTAATATCTCTAGAGTATGTGGTGATGCTCAGATAGGCATTACCGCTCTACTGGGA
Source organism: Pardalotus punctatus (assembly GCA_013400915.1). NCBI lineage: Eukaryota > Metazoa > Chordata > Aves > Passeriformes > Pardalotidae > Pardalotus > Pardalotus punctatus. Next base: position 64,321 of record VZTX01024400.1, read on the forward strand.
GGCACTATTCATATTTCTCTCTACATTAAAGTCAATCTGATAATTACTCAGAAAGCTATGTAAATCCAAATATTTCTTATGTTCCCAGTGCTGGGAAGGCTGCTATCCCCCAATTAGTCACTAGCTACAGCTGAGCAGCTGCTGATACAACTGTGATTGGCATTTGGCTTTAAAGCAGCGCTCATCAGAGCAAAACGTTCCAGTCCTGCATGGAAAGAGAGTAGAAAAATGTACTTTTATTGCAGCTGAATGGCTCTTATGGAACCAGGAATGTCTCAATAACCATCTCTTCCTAGTCACAGAAGGTTTCACTGGGAAAAATACAACAGGCTGAAGTCTACACAAATCTTGTAAAAACCTGATGCTTATACAAAGGCCCTTTCCCATGCCCCTGGCAGGGGAAGGGCAGGGTGGCTGGGCTTGGAATGCATCACATAAATGAGAAGGAGGCATAAAAAACTGTAGTAAAATAGACAAAGAAAAGTGAACTTGTGTCCCTCCTTACCTGTTACCCGCATGGTGGAGGGCAGAGACAGAACAGACGACGGGGCTGACAGTCACAGGTCACCCTGAGGAAAGAAGGCAATGCCTTAAACAGTGCCTGTAACGCACCAAAGCCAGGCAGATTCTAGGTGAGAAGATAATTGCAATGTTTAATCATATTTGCAATTGTGAGGACGTCATCAAAGATGTACAAATTCCTATCAGGGACATCTGCTTGGTCCCACCCTGATTAAATCCTGGAGCAGGCTGTACTGACGGAGCTCGCTTCCTTCTGGAGCTTCAGAACCCTTCCTTGTATCTGCTGCCTCGTGTGCTCTGTTTCATGTCCTGTTCTTGGGAATGGACCAGGATTTTCTGTTCTGCTGATAGCAATGAGATGGACACATTCAATCACAGCTTTGCTGCATTTCCTTCTGGGGTGATGCAAAATAGATTTCAAGTATTAGGGGCTGCAAAATGCTGACTGAGGACAAGCTGTGATCTGGCCTTGCCCAGTCAGGGGAATCTCTGGGAACAAATTTGTCTTCCTTAAAATCCAAAGGAGAAGGGCAGCACTACTATGCTGAGCAGAGCAGCCAGATTTGTGGACACCTGACTTAAACCCAGAAATATTTCCACTTGGCCAAACCCTGGACTGTCTTCACCCCGCGGACAGGGTGTGGTTGTAATTTGGAGTATGAACTATTTCCTACCCGAGAGAGTCCATCTGCTGCCCTCTCTCCCACTGCCATCCTGACTGATGGGACAGGCACTGGGCTCCCCCAGGGGCTGGGACCACTCCTACCTTTGAAATTGTGGGCTGCAGTCTGCTGAACCTCGGTCCTGAAACCACGCTGGGGTCCTGCGGCGAATTGTCACTTGTGAGATGGGTGCTCAGAGTTAATTAAAGCAGCCCTTTATAACGTTTGACAGAAAATTTGTAAAAGAGCTGTGCTGAGAGTTGCTTTTCCTGTTTCAAGAGTAAATAAAGAGCAAAAAGTTGTAGCTGGGCTGGGCTGAATGTTGATTTCAGGCTGCTGCGTCATGAGGAAGGAGAGAACTTTTCCTCCTGCCCAGCCCTGCTCTGGGTCCCCTGCCAGGGCTCAATGTGGCCGTGGAGCAGCCTTGGACGCTGGGTGGATGAACCTGCATCCCCCCCTCAGTGCGCTGAGGAGATGCTCCCCTTGGCTTCCCCTACAGCCAGGGGTGGGTTGCAGCATCACTGTGTGGGGTTTTTAGGCAGCCCCGCAGCGATGATTCTGCTGATGCTTCTGGAGCCCGGCTCTGCTCCCCGCGAGACCCCTTGGTTGTGCCCACACCTGCTGTGACACTGCAGCAAGGAGGGTCTGCCAGAGGTGCTCCAGCACGGAGCTACCAGCTTTCCGGGGGAGACTGGCACATCTGCATTTTAAAGGAAGCCTCGGGAGGTTTGTGTCCCTCCCGCCCTGTTTTTGATATCAGTGTATCAGCTGAGCACACTGGCTTCCCAGCAGCATCTCCCTTCTCTCTGCAGCTATTCCTCCCACAGGAAGGCTGGCTGTGAGCAGGAACCTGTCCCTGTCAGAGGTGGCTGGGGGTCCGTGATGCCCAAAGCCCTTCCCTACACTGCCTTGTCCTGGTCCATCCCAGCCCCCAGCACAGCATCTCTGAAATGGATTTTCAAACTTGTGTGGGAGCTGGTATGACAAGTCCATTTCACTGAACTGGTGTAAGAGACACAGACCCGAAAAAGGGCAGTTTAAGTGTTTGGGAGGACAAATGCTGCCTGCAGCTGGATCTGGAGGTGCAGCACCAGCCTGTTCCCTTTTGCTCCTTTCAGCATGAAGTTTTTAAATTCAGGGACCCTCTCCCAGTTCTGTCTCTCCCATCCCAGTGCCTGATGATGGGGCCAGAAAATGGGGCAGTTCTCATGATCCCCCATGACAATTCACAAAGATTTCAAAATTGGTATTGGTTTGCTCTGGGGACTTGTCTTCCCCCAGGTGCCATGAGCAGAGCCTGGAGCTGGTGAGGATTCAGACCTGGGCTGTGGTTTGAACACAGTGAGTGGAACAAAACTACACTGGGTTTGCAAAACCCTCCCTGTTTGCTCCCCAGAGCCACAGTGAACACTGGCCTCACTGGGGCCGTTTGCCCAGTCCTTCCCTTCACCAAAGTTGTGTTTTTACTTTGCATATATTGATTTCATCGCAGAGGAAAAGAAATGGAAAAATAAACCAATAAACGCCAGTGCTTTCAAGGAAGTTATGTATTTATTTGGGATATTTGTCTTCACCTTAATCCCAGATAAGATTTATTGGGTGAAGTCCCTGGGTGGTGAAATTCCTGGACCCTGATTGCATTACAAGAGGGTGGCCCTGTCTTTGGATTTCTATTATATTATTTTTTAATTGTTTGCTTTGATAATTTTTTTTTTTCTTTCTAGGGTTGTGCCAGAATAAAATGCACCTGTGCTCTGGCATCTGCCAAGAGAACTGCTGGCAGGAGAGGGAGAAAAGAAGGAATTGTGGTAAGTGTTAAACAGAGTTATTTGTCTAATAAACCTGAAACTTCCTTGCTTAAAAAAACATTCCAGGAACAAGAAAGTTCTTGGACAAACACTGCTAAAGAGGCTCATGGTACTGTAAAGCAAAAGCTCCACCCAAGCCTGCTCTGGCCTGAAGTGCCGCTTGGCGGAGCTGAGTTACTGCTGCTGGGAAGAGCAGACGGATCCCTGCCCTCCCAGGGAGGTTTTCCAGGATGCACCAGGTGAATGTTCCTGCTCTCCCTCAGTGCTGCAGGAAAATTTTACTTCTCTTCCCCACAAACTTCTGCATTTTTTTCCTCTTTTTCCTTTTTTTCTTTTTTTCTCTTTTCTTCTGCTTTTGAGCCCCACACGTCAATCTCTCTCCCAACAGGTCCCTGACTGCGAACAAAATAATTTTGGTAGCAGGGTGGGGATGCAGCTCCAAAAAGGGTGACTGCCAGCTGTCACCTCTGCCTACACTCACCGAGTCACCCCTCCAAAAGCCAGGGTTTTCCTGCAAAACCGAATGCAGGGGTGCAGAGCAGGGACTGGTGTGGGGTGGGTGCACATCCACCCCTGTGGTCAGGCTGTATCACCACAGGAGAGTGGAGGATGTATAGGGCCATTTTCAGTCTCAAAGGAATCAATCTGATTGAGCTTTGCTGAGCTGCTCAACAGGATGGTGCTGTTTGCCGGGGGGCTTTTGAATTCCTCTGCTTATAAAAATGCTTGACCAGCTGCTGTACCCACCAAATGCCTGGAGAGGGCATCTTATGGCAAAACTGGCCCTGGCACAAGCCCACAGTTTTCCAGGGTGTTGACCAGTGTTTGCTGCTTTCTACCAGAAAGCACTAGGTACCTTATATCCTCCTACCCTTCCATCTAGTCTGGTTTCTCAAAACTCCAAAAAACGCCATCAGCTTTTTAAAAGGAAATATTTCTGCCCCAATTGGCACTGTGTGGGCAGCAAGAACTGGTCCATACATCATCTCCCTCAGCCATTCAAGAGAAAACAGATGAGATCCTGAGCAGCAGCTTGACCTTGGACAAGCCCCACACTCTGCACAATGAACACCCAGCAAATTCATCCATAGCCATGATGACCTGGCCCCCACATGGCAGAGCTGATTGACCACATCACACATCACATTAACACAGGGAGTTCATTATTTCTGACCATGGCACCAGCATAGCTGCACCCCACAGAAAGGATGCTGGCACATGGGGCTTCGCCTTCACCTCCAGCCTACAATAAGGAACAACTAAACCCTTCCCCACACAACCCTCTAACTGCCACAAGTCAAAAGAAAAGTGCTGCAGGAGTGCATTATTTCAGCCGTGCTCTAGAAAATGCATTTCCCCAGTCGGGGATGGGCCAAGCCCACGTACCGCTCAGTGTCCCGGCTGGGCCGTCCCTCTCTGCGGGCTGTGCAGGCGCTGGGGCATCCCAGGGAGCTGGGGCTCCATGTGCTCGGCAGCTGCCCAGCCCTCTGTGTGACTCAGGGCACCTCCCCAAGCCTTATCTCCCTGCCCACTGTGGGGCTGGGCACAGCCCACGGGGCACGGGCGGCCGCAGTGCTTGGGAGCAGCTCTCCCATGGGAGGGAGGAAACATTCATTCCTGTGGTCCTGAGCTCGTGTGTCTCCTTGGGAAGTTTTCTTCACTTTGGCTCTTGCCTTTTTGCCATGTCAGAGAAGAATCTCTCCCAGGGTGGGCACCAGACTGACTCTCTGCTCTTTCACCCAAGAACATTGGGCTGATGGGGGGTGCTGCAATGGGAACGGTTGGGCAAGAAGCCAGGACTGGTGTTCCCCAAACTGGTGTAAAACTAGAACAACCTGATCTGTCAGGATTTCTCCCCAGCTGATCTACACGTGTGTGGGCTGGCCCCAAGTCCTGCTTTGCTGCCTCTCATCTACAGGAAGCTGGAGGTTCCTTTTTCAAATAAGTATTTATTTATCCAGCAACAGTCCTGAACTCTAAAGGGGTCCTGAGTTAACTTATAGATTTAGGCTGTTTTCTTTTTAATCATTTATTGTTGTTATTATTATGGTTCTAAAGGAAGAAATCACTCCTGCAGTTAGCACTAGGGGCTCTCTATATTTTCCAAAGTTGAACCTGATTTACCTGGCAGCCGAGAACAAAAAGTGTTCCCATTCCTTCTTTCTTTTTTCTTTTCCATTCTCATCACTTAGAAGAACCAAACGGCTTCTCTTGGAACTTTTAAAGCAATTTTCATCCAAGAACCAGTGGAGGAGATGTGGGGCCGGCAGTGACAGCACTGCCTTTGGACTGCAGCTTGCACAGGGCTGGAGCAGAGCCCCTGCAGGACCAACGCTTCTTCCTCATAATTAGTTTAATACCTGAGGGTGACCTCTATATAAAACTGTGCACTGAACTTTTCTTTGCTTCCCCCCAGCTCTGGTTCCCAGTACTGGGCAAGGGGTGCAGGGGGTGCTGAACACCAGCAAAAATCACAGTCTCTAAACCAAACCCTTTCAGACAACAGGGAGGAGAAAAGCAAACACATGCCTGGGCTCTGCATTGGGATAATTATTGCCCTCGGAAGGAAATTTTAGCTGTGGTGAGAGTCTGAGCTTAAACAGCACAGTCTAAATCAAAAACCTTCTCCCTCTCCAGGGAAATATCCTTCCTATGAGTTTGTTTAGCTGCTGGCAATAACTGGCTCAGCTTAATAACAAAGTGCCCCAAGCCCTGGAGTGCCACAGCTCTTGTCCCTGCTGTGTCCCCCTGCCCCCTGCCCCTGCAGGAGCAATCCAACGGCATGGGAATTGCAACACCCTGGGGGAGGCCTGTTTCGTGATGAATTTTTTCTTCTGCTTCAAGGGACCTGAGGCCCCCAAGTCCTCTATGGAGATGGAGGCATTGCTGCTGCTTGCAGAGGAAATGAGCAAAAACCATCAGCAGGGCCATGAGCCTCCAACGAAACCTTGTGCAAGATGCTTCTGCTCTCCGGAACTGAACATTTCATCCAAGATGTTTCCCTGAAACCACAGGAAAGGATGGGGAACTGTGGCCTTTCCTCGTGGGGCATGCTGGTGTGGAGAGCCCTTGCATCCCATCTCTGCATCCTGTGGTAGCCCTGGTTTTGCCCATCCACTGCGGCACACAGCAGAATAGGACTTTTAAATCCCACCTAACATTAGTGAATATGTCAAGTGCTGAAAATGGGGCATCAGCTTGGTCTTGACTCAGCAAATAATTAACTGGTACAGTGCAATGAAACGGTATCAAGTCTCACTTGCAGGCTCCCCCAGGGGGTTCTGCGTGATATGGAAAAAGAGGAATTAAGAAAAAAAAAAATTGATGTGGTATCAAAAAGCTGCCAGACTGGAGAATGAATAATCTGTGGTGCAAACTCACTACACTGTGATGAGCACTGTTGTAGGATCAGCAGGAGGGAGGTGGTGGGTGAGGAACTGATCTCCTCCTCCTCCCTCCGGGTGTCAGCACTGGGTGTGTGGACCCTCAGCAGATGGTGGGGAGCATTTGGACACTAGTGCCAAGGAAGTGGCTGCAGGACTGTCCCTCCCAGGATATGAAAGTTCAGCACGGGGATGTGGCTCCCCCCGAAGATCCCTTGTCGGGCTCTGCCGTGCCCAGCAGGAGTGTGCTCACCGGGATAAACTCATAACAAATTCTCTCAGGAAAGGTTTGGCCACTGATAAGCACTGTGGGTGTCTGATTTCAATTGCTCCCACCGAGATACTGCAGATGTTGAGTGTAGAAACCGCTGAACGGAAACAACCTGTAACTTCTGTGTTTGCCTTGCGTTAAACACCACCCGCACTTCCCGCACGCCGCCTGTGAGAGGTGAACGAGGGCAAGGGCTATCCCTGCAGCCCGCACCTCCCGCCTGTGCTGCCACGGGGGATTATTCACCCTCCACTAAACCATCCCGCTTCTGTTCTCACCGCTCCACTCCCACTTTTGCAGAGGTCAGTAATCAGCGCTGTTTCATTGTCCAAAGAGTGAATCATGCCAGCAAACTGATGACACATCCCAAAGGTTTCAGGGCGACTGAGCATCCGGGTGAGACGCCGGCACGCTTACCTTGTGCCGGACGGACAGGAATTGCGTGAGAACAAAGTTTTATAGGAGGGATGATAATGCAATGGGACAGAAAGGCGAGGAAGAAGTTCCACGACAGGAGGCAGGTGTGTTTTGGCCGGGAGGGGCTGGGCTGTGGCGGCTGCCCTGGCAGCTCCGTGTGCCGGCTATTGGCGGTGCTGTTGTGTAGCGCATCCTGCGCAGAGCCCCGCGCACAGCCCACCGCCGGTCTGCTGCGGGGAGACAAAAATAAATAAGGGAAATCATAGCCGCTTTTACTATTAAACGAGAAATTAGCTCGTGCAGTGTTAAGCCCCTGGTATGCGGGCCTAGCACAGCCAATCTGCTTTTATTGTTTTGCAGGACTCCTCTGCAACCGAACAATGACAAATACCAGGAATTAGCACGGCGTAATTACTCTGTATTAGCTGAATTCACAGTATAGACACAGATCATAAACAGCCATTGATTTTTCCTAATTTCACATTTTTACCATTCTGAATTGCAGCAATTATGCCTGTCTGAGAGAATTAGCTTTTCACTCAACCCTGTAGGTTCCCAGTCACTGCCCTTCCTTTCAGAGACTCTTTTACTGCTGAAAAAAGGACATTCAACACAAATCCTTCCCTACTATTACAAAAAAAAAAATGCCCTCCCCTTCCCCCCTCTCCTCAGTCCCTAAATCCCTCTGACTTTGCAGAGCCCAAAAGTTGCTCCTTTGGCTGCCAGCTACCTCAAGATGCAGGTGGGTGCTTGGTGTGTTCTGTCACCCCTGGGCTGCAGCTCATTTCACCCTGGGTTGTTGCAGGAGCATCAGCAGCCCCGGCTCTTGATGCAGGTGCGGCAAAGGTGCCTGTGGGAAGGGGCCTGGGCAGCACTAAGGCTCAGCGTCCATCTCCTGTTTCCAGCTGGTCCATGCAAGCAGCGCTCCTGTTGAAGCATTGTATCTATTTTGAAATATGGTTGCAGGCCAGGACATGATTTCCAAAAGCTAATTTGCACCTCCAGTAAAATCGTGCTGGGAACCTCTGTCTCCAACTGGGTAATGCCTGCACCCTTCCCAGACAAGACCTGTGAGAGAGGCTGGTAGACCTCAGCATTTTTGTGCTACAGGCTGCAAGCAGTATAAAAAAAAGGATGTAGATATAAATTATTAATATTTGCATGGGAAATTTCTAACCCTATTAGTATCATATAGTTCAATTTGTTTCTTGCGCACAGGCAGTGATTTCATTACGAAGGGTAGCAGAGCGTAATGCCAGCTCTGCAGCGCTGGTTCGGTCAGTTAATGGGGAGAGGGGAAAGAATCCGTTGTTTATCGGTGGCAGGGCCTTTGGGACTTTTCCTTTTGCTTTGCCCCTAGTGTCTACTGAAGGATGGTGGGTGACAGCCACCAGGCACGTGCTGCACTCACAGGTGTGCTGGGGTGTTAAGCTGGAGCTGGGGGGCTCAGCCTGGAGGAAAGGAGGCTCAGGGAGATCCTTATTGCTCTCTACAACTCCCTGAAAGGAGGTTGTAGCCAGGTGAGGGTTGGTCTCTTCTCCCAGATAACAAGCGACAGGATGAGAGGAAGTGGACTCAAGCTGCACCAGGGGAGTTTTAGATTGGATATTAGGAACAATTTCTTCACCAAAAGGGTTGTCAAGCACTGGAATAGGCTGTCCAGGGAAGTGGATGTGTCACCATCCCTGGAGGGATTTAGAAGACATGGAGATGTGGCTCTTGGGTCATGGTTTAGTGGTGAACTGGGCAGTGCTGGAGGAACAGTTGGACCTGATGATCTTAGAGGTTTTTTCCAACCTAAACAACCCCATGATTATGAAGTTCTATAAAGGGATGAGGGTCCAAAAAGCCTCTGGTCCGAAGCACTTCCCACTGATGGCATCGGACAGGGAGTTATTTATTCCAGGCAGTGGCTGTGGCCATCGAGCAGCAGCAGCAGTTTTTTATTGCATCCGTTCTAGGACACTGAAGAAAGATTATGCATGCTTGCACCATGCCAGCTTTTTATTAGATTGCAGGCAGGGGTTAAACTGATCCTTGTCAGCACAAATATAATGCCCAGGGTGATGGGAGCAGCATAAATTGAGGACAAGAGGTGGCCGCTTTTACCGCTGCTCTCAAGAATGCTCTGCTGTTTTACTGCATCGTTTGCTCTTTAATTGGGACATTTCCCTCTGGCCAGGGGATGTCTTTCCTTTTTGCCAATGAGGTGCAATAAATAAATGGGCTGAGACACAGACTCTGAGGGGAGGTGAAGTGCAGAGGGCAGATGAGTGACTGTACCAGTGCCCTTTGAATCTCCCAGTTTGCCACAGTGGCACCTGTTCAGGTGCATCTTCCCCAAGCTGGGGAAGGGGCAGGGGCTGTCCTGTGGTGTCAGGGGGTCTGCAGCTGTACAAATCATACAGGTGCTTCATCTGTTTGTCACCTCCATTTTTTCCAGGCTACTCACGTCATCAGGTGACGGACCTTGGTGCTGGGTCAGTGGGGTGTTTATTTGTGGCCCGTTCTGATATGACTGTGCCAGTGAAAAGCAAATATTCGAAGGAGCACAGGACAGTCCTGCACACAGGGCTGGCCAGATCTGCTGATCAGTTACAGCAGAGCAGGATATGGGGTCTGGCACATGGCCACCCCAGCTTGGGGCTGCAGGGCGTCTAAGGGGTAAATAAGGTGCTCATTCAGCTGTCCTGTTATTATTTACCCACTGTAGTGGATTAATTAGGTGTCTTCCACACCCTCTCCCCACCCTCCTTGTGCTGGCAGAAGAGGAAATCCTGCTTTTGTGCTGCTAATGGACCTCACGGATCCAGTAAAACATTACAGTGCAGACAAAATGTCTCTTTAAAAGTGCAATAGAAATTCAAACTCTCCACTGAGAACAAAGCCAGTGGGGCTTTTTGCATCTCCTGTTTTTATTGTATTCTGTAACATTTGTAAAGTAGATCACTTTTATCGAGGGAGTCTATCTCCTCTCCCAAGCTGTAATTCCTAGACTTCTTAAAGAAGATTTCTGCTCACAAAGGAAATAAAAGATAGAAATATGATGCTCTCTGACATTTGAACACACTACTGAGAATCTGAATTAAAAGGAAAAAACTCAGAAAGTATCATTTATACAGCAATCAACTTTAAAAAGTCACCATCTGCTAAGAGTTACCACCCGGTGTAGCTGTGTCTTTATTGCCAGACAGAGAATAGGAAATAACTCAGGGAACTCTGCTGCACCTGCTGGGTTTTTCCTGGCGCTGTGCACACTCTGAGCCGGGGTGGCCGGGGAGCTGCGGGGTGCCTATTGCAACTCTCCTTCTGCTCCAGCTCACTACAGAATATAAATCTGAATACAGGTGCCATTAGTAGGGAATATTTGGGGTTGTTCAAGTTATAGCTTAGCATCAGCTTTTCAAAAAGTCTAAAGGGCAAGAGAGATGACCACAGCTGGAATGAAGGACCGGGATGGGGTTTATATTTAGACATCTGACTTATTTTCTTGCTTGCTGCTCACCTCCTTGCTGTCCCCCACCCCAATGACATTTCCTGGTTTCTCATAGCCCTTTCTAGTTTTGTCTTCCTATTTCATTGTAATTGATGATAACATTACCAAATTCTTTGCCCTCTGCAACCTGTCTAGTGCTTGCCTTGCAGGTTTTTTTAATCCTCATTTTGGTCTTCCACTGCTCATCATCTCCTAGAAAGGTTGTGAACTTTTTGATATAAAAATTTTATGTCTTTCACCAAGACCACTCTGTGTTCAGGTGATTCTTAGCACAATTTAATCCTCTGTGCTGCCACTGCTCAGTGTCACTCACTCTGTCTTGGTAATCGTGACGGTTTTACTCTGACCTCATGTACGAGACTCAGTTGTGGCAACACAATGGCATGCACCACTTCAAGCCTTTGTTTTTTTTTTGAAGGAACTGGGAACTGAGCTAAATTCATGAGGTGCATGAGATGAAAAAGTATGGAAAGACTTGTGCAAGTTATTTCTGCATTGCCTGCCTGGAGTTTTATACAACAGCCCCAAGTGCTGGGAAGCTGCCATGGCTTTTCCCCACCATGTTTCCCATCACTGTGCAACATTTATCACAGTCTGCTTGGTTCAGATGCAAGGAAACAAAGCAGAAGAAATTAATTAAGAAAAAAAAGTGTCCTTGCAAGTTTCCCTTGTGTCTGTGCCATTGCTAAGCTCCATCACTGCCAGGCTGCTGAGGGGCATCATAATTTTTTGAGCTGATGCACCAACACGTACTATGGTAGGCAATTGCATTCCTCTCCCCTTTTAGGACTTTTAAGCCTCTCATCCCCATCCCTCAGGAGGCCACTGTGTCCTGTCTCCTTTCCAAGGTCTTGTCCTGCTGCTGAGGTGGAGTAAGGGATTATAGAAAGTCATGTTACTTTGTGCCTGGTGGGGAAAAATGGTTTTGTCCTCATGCTCAGTTATCCATTCCTGTGTGTGTTTGTAGCTTTGTGCTGGGCTTTGGGAATGAGAGTGCCTGCAGTCCTTGTTGACTTGCTTTAAGGGTTTTAATTGCACTTAATCACAAAGGACTAATTAAAGTTTGGAGGCTTTATTTGAGGGCAGTTAATAGATAAATTAGTTAAATTAATTGTGGTTTGTTGTCTACAGAGATACCCTTGGTTTGGCAGAAGGGCAGCCAACACATGCTCTGATGAGAAACAATTCCAGCCTGGCCTGTGGGTCTGGAGTGCCCAAACCCCCAGGGTTTGATGGTCAGTGCTGCAGGATGTGGGGCTGTGAGTATCTTCTGCTGGCTTTCTATCATCATCATCATCACTCATAAAACCTCATTTATTGCAAAATTAAATAACTCTTTAAAAGCTGGGTAGGAATCTGGTGTGAAGCACATAAACAACCTGTACAGGAGCAATTGCCAAGTGCCAAAATGGTCTGTTCAAGGTTACGTTTTACATTTTTAAGCTTCTTTTAGGTGGAGGATAAAAATCAGGAAGATTCAGAAAGCAGTGTGACACTGCCTTGAAGGACACCAAATGACATCTCTATTTTCCCTGTAAATCGGCTGCCTTGGGAACCCACACTACCATTTCATTGGTGACCTGCCTTGGATTTATCACCAGGAAAAATCAACATGCACTGAATTGTCTATAATCCTTCCTCAGATGGAGGGGGTTGAATGAGCTGGGATTTTGTTGCTTTGTTGAGATGAAATGTAATTACCTTATGGGCTTTGCATGGTGTGTTAAATTCTGCCAGTATTAAAGTGTGATACAAGCTATAGAACTGTGCTGGTTGCTGAAGATTTATGGAATAAAAGGTATAATTTCACAGTTCACTGCATTTTATTTTGAAGTTGGATGTTGATGTGCTTTTCAGTTGTTTAGATGTGTTTATTTAGCCTTTACTCTTGGTTGACACAAGTAGGCTGAGGGATTTGATGAGCAAGAGGCTGGAGTTGCTTTCCTCACTTTCCACAGTAGATGCCTGAGAGAGCATGAAGCCCCGTGCTGGAGTCCTGACCCAGCACCCCTTACGGTGACAATTCACCAACAGCTCAAGCATTATGGTTTTAGAGGGTGAAAAGTCTTTTTTCTGTCTGCTGTTTCAATAGTTTATGTTTTCCTTTGCTCTACACAAGGGGATGGTCAGCAGTGACACAGATCAAAGCCAGTTTGGTCCGAATGGCTGATGCTATCAAAGGAAATGGTAAAATTAGCAAAAGTGCAAATTCCTCCAGGGTTTTTCAAGCCAGACTGGCCAAACACGAGGGGCATTTGTGAAACATGTCACAGAGATTCCGTCATGGGTGAGCCAGTGCGTGATGCTCTTCTCACATCAATGAATGGCACTTCTAGATCATCCAAAAACTCACTGCTGGTGAGAGCCCTTACAGCTGGTGTCCTGTGTTTGACTCAAGGGCACTGATAGCAGAAGCAATGGCTCCCTTTAATGAACACACACACACAAACACACACTGTATAGCTGAGCCAAGCTGGGTGAAAACTCCCTGCACTTCTGTCTGCACTTCCTTGGCTTTGGTATCCATCAGCTTCTTCATAGGGCAGCACAGTGACCAGGTCATTTTTAGGAATGATTCCTCATGCCATCTGATACCACTGGCTAATTGACTGAAAAACTCCATAAAGAATTTTTTCCTGCAGCTCCATAAGAAGAATCCATCTATTTTTTCCCCTTTTCCCGCTCTTCCACCTCCAAGAGTCACTGAGGATCCATCCAGGAGCTGCATGGGGAAGTGCTGCAGTTCATGCAGTGAAGAGTCAGGGTGAAGGCGAGTCAGGGCCTTTGGGCTGTCAGGGGTCCCTCACCACAGCTCTGCCATCCTCGGAAGGGGAAAGTGTTAATGCAGACTAAAGACACTCATTGTTCTCCAGCCTATGGAACACAACCCCCTTATGCTGCCTGCACTGTGCTGAGCTGCTGTTCTGAGCACCTCAGCAATTCTTTCCCAAATAACAGAAGTTTGCAGTCTGTCTGTCTGGTGGTCAGTAGCTGCTGCCCTGGCACACCAGGGATGTGTTCTGGGGAGATGCCCTGTTTGCCCTGAGGCTGCTGGACACAAAATACGAGGAGCACCAGTTTCACACCAAACCTTTGTCCTTTGAGTGACTCTCCCAGATCCTGCACTAAGCCACTCTTCCAGGAGGAACGCCTATTTCAAGAAAGATTCTGCTTTTGCACAGGATTGACTAAAAATAGTCCAGATCCAAGCAGTTGTTGGTGAGCTTCCAGTGTGCCTCAGCTGTAAAGCTCCAACGTGAGGGAACCGTTCCTGGAAGAGGTGTCTCATCATGTCGTGCTGGAGGAGAGTTACAGGAAAGGGCCACCCTTTTCCTGGCTCTGTGTCCACAACAGGTTTAGGTGACAGCAAGCAGCTCTCCGGCCCTGCCAAAGCCTTTGCAGGGCATTTGGAGCTTTCTGCTGTCATCTGCCTGCTGCCACCAGGCCACCAACGCCTCTCTGGTGCTGCACGTGTGACCAAGCAGCTCCCAGAGCACCCCAGGGCTCTCCCACCTGCGCTCACACCCCCAGCTGTGGAGACACACATCTAGAGAGACTTTCTCCTGGTAGTAACTGCTGGATCTGCTTTAGAAGAGAAGTCCCAGAGTATACCCAGTGCTGAGTTAAACTGAACTGAAGCTGCTTTGGAGTCAGGGGAAGGGCTTCTGTGGAACTGTCACTGCAGCCATGGTGAGCCCTGTGCCTCTGTACACCCTCATTAGGGTGTTTGCTGTCTCGTTACAGGTAATAAATGACTTGTATTAATATAATTTTCATTTTTTCCCTACTAATTCCCTGAACTCATCAGCCTTTTCTTGTAATAAAACACCTCCCTTGTGCCCTGTTTCACCTGCTTTAATATTACTTCATAGGAGTTGTTATCTCCTAGAAAACATTGCAGTGCACCAGAAAACTGTGGGACAGAGCTCTGTTGGATATGTACACACACAGCTCGCATCCCCCTCCCAGCCAACCCATGCACAATGTGCTGATGCTGAGCTTCACAGCAGCAGCTTGATTTTAACTATTTAATAAAGGCTCACAACTGCTTTTTTAGAGAGCCTGCATCTATAATTATTTTCTTCATGAAGTAATTTTGGTTACACAGGTAAACACCAATCTCAGCAATTTCCACTTTTAATATACAATCTGATTTAGGACTAAACATCCTCTGCCTGCTAAATAGGTGTTTATTACAAGCAAGCCTGCCTGACACCCTTCCTCACCACCCAGGTTTTTCCCCCCCCCATACAATAATTATGGTTCTGGGGGAAAAAAATATGTTACAACACATGCCTGAGGGGGGCCTGAGCACTTTAACAAGGTTTAATTACAACATTAGCAGTGTGGGTGAGGCATATAAGTAAACAAGTCATAAATCAGCTCATAAAAGGAGCAAAATAACCCCCTTCCACCCACAGTGACTGCAGATTGCACTGAACAAATGGTGTCCTGCGTTGCTATTTGGGATTCATAGGAGGTTTGCAGGTATAGGTGCCATCAGGCTGGTCACAGCCACCAATGTCCCCAAGTGCTGGGTGTCACCTCCTGTCCTCCCATGACTGACTGACCCTTGTGGGGATGGGGTTCTCCTGCTGCCTTGTCCCCCACAAGATTGGGGCTTTTCCCATGAGCTTTTCCCACCAGGATCAAGGGGCTCCTGTCTGCTTGGCCGTGGGCTACTGCACTCATCAACCCACTGCAAACGGTGTTCCCTCTCCAGCTCGGTTTCCCTGTGGATGCAGGGATGGTCTGCAGCTCCAGGATTGGTTTTCCAAGAGCAACTTTGGGAATTTCCACGCCGATGTGGTAGCAGGTGGCGCCCTGCCCACGGGAGGGGATTGGCACCAGATGCTCATCCAGAGCCACTGTGGTCAATAAACCGTGAGTTAAGAAGGATTTACACGGCAGTGTGTGAGAGCTCTTAAGAGCTGCTAGAGTGTGCTCAGTGATCCAGCTACAAAAATATGCCAGTGTGCTTGATAAAAGACTTCAACTGCTTTAAAATGTAGTTACAGGCTATTGCATAAAGGAGAAACAGTATCTTAACTATTCACAGGCATTGAATGTGCTTTGCTTTATCATGTGTTGCAGTGATTTATGCAAAATATAAAAAACAATTGTCAAAAATGTGGAAGAAGAATTCAAAGCCAAAAGCACAGCCATTTGTTCTGATAAAATCTGGTAAGATGTTAATGCAGGGGAAGAGAAACATCAGTGCTGCAAATGGAAAGGGACAATTCAGCGAACTAAACTCTTCACTGGGAAGAAAATTCCACAGAATAATAATTACCCATTAGCTTTAAAATAACCTACAAGTTGATAGCTGTTTTCCTAGCATATCACAAGTTTTCCCAGGGAAAAAAAATCTATCAGTAAGTGAATTTGTATTTCTTATGCTCTTTATTTTCATGATTGGGTCAAAATAAAACCTTGCTGAAGATAGGAAAAAAAAGTGCCTTATGAGAATAAAGGGTTATAATTCAGTCAAGGTTTCATAATGGCACTGCATACCCACTGCAGTGGAAAGAGAGCCTTGAGACTGAATTAGTGCCTGAAGATTTTGTGCAAAATCCTTCATTGTTACAGGGCCTTGCCAGTTCATATTTATGTGGTTTATAAGGTGTCACGTAGTTGTACATTTTAATCTCCTGGCACTGAGTTTATTGCTGAGAGGACTGCAGAGCGGGAGATGTCAGAGGACCAGCAAGGCAAAGCAAATTCATGAATTAGCAGCCTTATCCTTATTTCACTGGGTGGCTCCAGATGCACCACAGCTCTTCAGGCAGGGCCCTACAAATGTCTGTGTCAAGGTTTTCTGGGCTCTGGGGTGCACATGGATGGGGTCTGAGCCAGCAGAGCCCAAGGAAGGGAGCATCCCATCCCAGGGAGTGGGGCTGGGGCAGCAGCTCCCCAGGGCCACCAGCCACGCTGGGCTGGGTCAGCTCCCTGCCACAAGCGACAGCAGCAGTGCTGTGGCTCAGCACCAGGACTCTGCCTGGGACTCAGTGCTACAACTCCAGCTGTAAATTTAACTACAGATATCTCATTCCCATTTAAACAATGCATCACTAACCTGTAACAGTGACAAAGTTTTCCCATGATTGCTTTCAATGCGATGAGTGCACAAAGCAATATCAAGCCCCCTGTTTCACTTGGAGGAAGGTATAATTACTTTAAATACCTTCTGTGTGTTTGTGTAGCTCTCAGGGGGCTCTGGAGGGGACATGGCAGCAGGGGCTGGGATGATGGGTCCATGTGAGCTGACCTGCTCCTCTTGGGTGTCTCACACCTGCCTTGGGTTGGTTTGCTCGCAAGCTGGACGTTAAGAGAAGGCATCAGTAAAAGATGAGTCCTCAGAGCACCTGATCTGATCAGACATTTCCTTCTATTGGCACGTGAGGGTTTATAGATCGTATTAAATGAGGTGTAATGCACAGCCAGGGATCAGGGCGCTGTGCTGTATCGATGGCACGATGAGCTGCCAGGCCCTCACCAGTCCCAGCTCTGCTCCATGGCAGGCACACACGGGCAGGATGAAGCTGTTTCACACAGATGGAGAATGCTCCACGTTTTGCACTGGGTTGAGTGCAGAGTCCCAGCCTTGCTCTAAGTGTGCACAGGGGAAGGGTCTCTTGCTTGTAAGAAACACATCCCTCTGAATAACCTCTGTCACTGCTGCTCAGGACACGATGCCCTGGGCTGGGATCTGGGGGTCTCTCAGCAAGGCCGGTGTTTGGCTCTGGTCCCTTTGGAATCACCCCAGAGAGGGCACCACTGGGACTGGGTACCCTGGGATGCGCTGGGGGACCTGTGTGGCACTGCAGGGGAGCAGCAGCTCGCTGAGGATGGCAGGAGCCCTTCATGGCTGTCCAGACTCTCCCACACGGCCCCTGTCCATCCCTGTTTTTCCCTGCTCAATCCCAGCAGTGTGATGGGTAGCCCCGTGCCCCATGTGCCTGCGCACAGCTGGAATGACTCAGTTTTACCCTACTAACACAGCATTGACACAATGGTATTGCTCCTCTCAAGCCCCACTGAGAAAACCGCAGCCTAATGTACAGGGAATTCTTGCATGGGATGTTTCCTGAGCTTTATGTATTCATTAGAAAATTACTCAGAGCAGTAATAAATGCATCCAGAGCTTTGATATTTTGCACATTAGGTGGTAAAACAGTAGCTGTGAATAGATTGCCTGTATGAAGGTTTCTGCCTTGAGTGCTGCAGCAGCAGATGGCCTAATAAATATGCAGTTCTCTAAAACGACGTCAGTAATTTCCGTGACCTCAGGTTTTTTGGTCTCCCATGCAGATAAAATGCACAATCATCCAATAATAAACTTTTTCATTGAAAAACCCCCTAAGCAGTGTAATGTAAACATCTTTTGAAGTACACTAGCAGTTTGTACTGCGAGCCTAGCTGGGTTTCTTTATGAAAAGTATTTTACTGTGGCTCTGTGGGTCAGTGCAGAGGACCCACTATTGGGATAGCCTGAATCTCTTCTCTGGCAGCAGCCAGGGGAGGATACCTGTGAGGAGTGGGATGAAGACACAGTGTCAGTCCCAAGGAGCACTCCAGCCACACCGCAAAAATAAAATTACTTTTTATTTAAGGGCTCTTCATAGCATTTTTCTTCAGCTGTTTTGTAACCATGTATCTTTCAAACCTGTCTGTTCTTCAAAATTCCTGGTGAAAGAACATGATAACAAATTAAAACCCCAAGATCTGCTGAAGATTCAGGGATGGATCACCAAATGCTCTGGCTTTAGCAGAATGTTCTGCCCCCTGGCAGCCCACGCTGGACCATCATGCCCGATGGCCAGGAGCCAACAGCAGCTGTTGAGGTGTTGACATCTCCTTTCTCTTCCAGTGCTGAGGGATTCCTGTGCAGGGATCTTGAAGGACACCAGTGCAGGGGCTGTGCAAGCAGAGGATCCTATCTGGGCCACATTTTGACAGAACTAGAACAACAACCTTTATTA
This sequence comes from Pardalotus punctatus, assembly GCA_013400915.1. NCBI lineage: Eukaryota > Metazoa > Chordata > Aves > Passeriformes > Pardalotidae > Pardalotus > Pardalotus punctatus. Next base: position 82,862 of record VZTX01024400.1, read on the forward strand.
CAAGCATCATTCTGTTGTCCTTAGAACAAGAAAAAGGTGAAACTGCTGGGGAGCCGCGCTCAGCTGGGCCACCTGGTGTTTGCATTGGCCTTGTTCTCACCTCCAAAAAAGTCTCTCAACTCCTCAGCATCCCCAGCCTGAATCCACTCTCATCTGCCATGCAGACTGGATGGCACAAACTTGGAAAGGGATTAAAAGCACCAAAGGCTATTGATTCACCACTGATTTACCATAGGGACCTTCATAATCATTCTTACCATGTAGTTTAATGCCCACAGATTATTTGTCTGCTTGAAAACTGTCAAACTTGGGAACAGAACTGGTTTTAGAGTGTTGTGATAGGAGCAAAACCCTGCTCAGGTCTTTGCATCCTGGGCTGCTGCATGTGAGCCCTTGGGAGCTCATGGCTGTTCCTGGGTTTCATCCAGGACTTTTGCATTTGTGCTGGTGCCGACGCCTGCAGCAGGGTCCCCAAACATCACAGTCAGAAAAGTCTGTACAGCTGCTAATGAGCAAGTTAAACACCAAATGAGAAGAAATGACAAATACTGTTACACTTGCATAGTCACATGGGTATTGTGAAGCCAAGCTTTCAGTTTATCAGGGAACTCAATTTAAATAGTTTTTTTCAAGGTGCCAGAAAAGGTGGCAGATAAGGATGCCAAGTTTCTATAGTAACCATGAGAAAAGCGGTGATTATCAGCAATACCACATAGGAAAGACTGGATTGTCTTTTCATTTTGCATGTAGCCCATTGCTTAAAAAAATAGAGCCCTTTTCTGAAAAAAAGAAATACCATGGAAAAATAAATTGAATATGAAATGCATTATGCAAAATTATTTTCAAGTATTTTCCAGCCTGTGTATTCTTGCCACTTGACTCAGTGTTTAGAGGATGTGCCTCTGAACAGAATGCTTTATGGCTGAAGAATATGTGAATAATAAAGCATGACTTTTCATATTTTCTCACCCAGTAACCACGGCAGCAGAGGAGAAAAATCAATATTGATTTCTTACTGTAAGCTCCTCAGGACAGAGTGTGTTCTGTGTTTGGCATAATGAGGCTCAGAGGTACAGACCACACTTGGGTAGAGTACTGCAGGATTATGAAGTCCTAGAGCTGCTTGGAGGAGTCCATGTGGGTTATCAAAGTACCAAGTTGTCAGTGACCTGCACCTCAGTGCTGCTGCTCTCCACAGACACGAAACCTGGTAATTTGGCTGGACTCTGGAGAAAACCCTGGCAGATGGACCTAAGACAAAAAGAATGAGAAATGGGGAGAATCATTTCAGCAACATAGAAACACACTGCTCTGGGCTGTGGTTTAAAGCAGCAGAAAGTGTTTTAAAGATTTCTTTTTCCTTCTGAACTACCTGAAAGCTGGTTGATGGTGGTTTTTTAGCAAGTAGAAACAAAGCAGAGATGTCAGTAACATCTCACATGTGTAAGGAACATAGAAAGGCCTGAGAGACCAATTGATTGACTCGTGATCTGCTGACTCCAGCAGCTCTACCAAGCTAACTCCAATTCCTCTATTTTTAATGCAGATCCAAGAAATGTTAATGAAGCCTTACTAAAATCTACTGCATTTCAAAAGTTCTGTTCCCAAAAATCATAACTGATGCCAGGTTTGTAGAAATAAATCCCTGCAGTTTCATTAACCTGAAACTTTATGCCCAGACACAGATCTTTTTACCTGTTGGAAAGCATTCTCTAGTGAGAACTGTGTGATTCTCGTGGGCTCAAACATTGCACATGACTGCTAAGAGCAAATCTCTGTGTTCCTCATCACTTGCCATAACTGCTGGCTTTGACAAATTGGCTCAACAAACAGCCTGCTGCGTGTCAGCAGTGCTTTAGTTCGAGGTTTACAGGATGAGGATTAAGAAAAACATTGTGAGCAAAACTCAGAGCCCTTGTGAGCCTCTTGTGCTGCTCAAGCCAGAGGTGTTTTCACAGCATCGTGGCAATCAATCCCCACGGATGCTGAAGACATAAAGCTGCTAACCAGAACACAAAGGGCAAGGATCCCAAACTGCTGATTTTGAAAAGCAGGTTACAACTGCTTATCTGTAAAATACTACTGTGCTAATGAGAAGAAAACAGATTGTATTTGTACTTGGCTATGAGCTGGGAACAGCAGACTCACCCTGAACCCACGGTGACTACAGACCTGGGTCCTTATCTCATTAAAGGTGAGGATAAGAGCGTGGATCCTCCAAGGACTCCCTTTTGCCCAGGCTTTGGATGTCTACCGGTGCACTTCTGTGTGTGACAGGTTAGTGACTGCCTGCTGTGAAGCCAGGACAAGCACAGCTACCCAGACAGACAATCCCTCTGACACCAGTCTGAGCCAGTGTTTAGTTGGCTTCTTTTCTCCCAAATAATAATATTATATATCTATATCTATATCTATATCTATATCTATATCTATATCTATATCTCAATCATATGTATATATATAATCAAATAGCTTTGCTATCTTGAAATAATCAGGGACCCAGTCTGGACTCACCGTGGTGCCCTGGGACACCCAACTTCTCCTCTGAGCCATGTGGATATGACAAGAAAATTAATAACATGTTTTAAATACTCTTGCCACAGACAGGAGTGTGGTCCTGATCCCTAATGATGCTAAGTGGTTAGATACGCACAAGCATGTACGAGCCAGCATCTGATTTTTGAAAGTCAAAATTATGATTTCATTGAACTTTTCAACTGATTATGGCATTAGCAAGAACAGGTACAAATCTTTCTGGCTAAGGTGGGCTAAGTAAATTATCTTGGTGCAGTATCTGTCTTCCTGTGGATTTCAGTGCTACTCTTCCTTGAATCAATTTGTGATGATATGTTTGTACCTGCCCAAGAGCCAAATACACAATCTGATCTTATGCCAAGCCACTATTAACAACTGCATTTCCAATTGATTCTAGGATATTCATTAACTGGGATCCACAATTACATATAATTTACAGACATATAATTTTAAATCACTTGCAGTGAGCTTACTAAGCTTGCTTTATGACATTCAAATACATTATTCTTAAAAATTCACTGAGTAGTCAGCTTGAAAATAATTACAGTGGGATAGCACTGGATATAATCAAGTAGAAACTTAGAACAAGAATCACCAGAAATGCCTATAGATCACTTTAACCATGTGACTTTCACATTCCCTTCAGCTGTCTCCAGGAAAATGTTATATACTGAACTGGTGGACTCCAAAGCTGTTCCACAGACCCAACTCCATTACAACACAACTCCTTGGATTCTCATGTCATGGACAACCCCTACTGGACACTTTTTCTCCTATGCCCAGCAGCTGATGCTTTAATGATTTATTTACCCTTTAGGCCAGTGTCCTGTTGGTGAACACTGCACTTGCTCTGGGGCTGGGAATGTCGGGCACAGCTTGGAGCCAAGTCACTGCCAGAAACATCAGGGTCAGGTTAACTGGATTTTAGAGCAAATTACAGTACTCAGTACCCATGCTCAGTTATAAATCCATGAATAAATAAAACAAATAAAATACATGCAAAATATTTGATTAATTTAATAGAATTATTTCATTTTCAAATGCTACATATGGCCTGTTTTTTATCTGTAGTCTTTCTCTGTGATTAGTAGAGATATTTTACATACCATAAACCGAAAATGCACAACGATGCAGGCAATTTAAAACTCTGAGTTGGAACTTTAGGACCCTCACTGAAAACGGCACTGAAACCCAATACAGATGGGTTAAATGAATTGCATTATTTTATTGCAAGGTGCAATGGAGAAACTCATACAAACACGTTCCACCTGCCCTCCGAGCACACGCATCACATCCACGCCTCCTTGCCTTACCTGAAACAAGGCTCTCGTTTTTGAGTGCTGGACCAGCCCCTCACTGCTCTTCAGCCCTGTGCTGTCAGGCAGTAAAGCTGATGCTAGCTGATACCCTCAGTGTTTCACACCGATTAAAAATACACAGCAAGCAAGCAATGTTTTTGTTTTTATATTTGAGTAAAACCATAATTTACAGATAAACACCACCACCCTTCTTGATTCAGCTTCATTTGTTTTCATATGTAAGCTGTGAATATTGGAAATAAATTAGACTAGCAAATAACTGTCTTAGACACAAGGAACTTTTATGCTATGTGATTTTCCACTGCATTACAACTTAATACAAAGCTATAAAAATAAGACACTGTTTGCCAATTATATTAATTTGGTTGCAAAACTATTGTTTAATTTAAGTTTTAAGTTATATAAAAAATTATACGGCTCAGTCAGATTTTGCAAGGTTAGAAGACACTATGAATACAAAATTATATCCCCTGATGTTCTGACTATGCCAATTTGTAGTATTGCCCAGATTTTGGGTCAAAGTAACCGTTCAGACTTGGATCGTACAAAAGAGTCAAAATTTCCTCATCTTCTTCAGCACTGAGGTGATCTTCACCTGTGTGAAGTGGAAACAGTAAGAATAAAGCACTCTTATTCCCTCAAACAATAACATGGAAATATCTTTCTGTCAGATGTGAGATTTTTTTCTCTCAGGTGTATAACCTTCTGACTTGTGAATTGTTGCCTTCAAGATAACAGCAATTCTCATCTTTATATTATTTCTGAAGTCTTGTACTTAAGTGAGGCGAAATGAGGTCAGCTGGAGTTTGCTTAACAACTGGACTTTTCAAAGTCTGATGGAGCAGTTCACCAAAATTACCTTTACTAATGGTGGATCAGAGTATTCCTAAGTGGTATTTTCCTCAATAATCTTCTTAATAACTTGAACAAAGACAGTCAGTGCATACTTAAGGCCTGTAAGAATGAAAGAATTTGAATGTCTGGTATCCAATATATCACCTAAATATCCAGGATAGGTAAATTTGTACAAAAGAACTTTCAATATCAGAGAGGAAACAAGATTCTTCCAGACAATAAAATTTTTAAATCCGGCTTGTCTAAAGTTATATAATATGCAAGAAAGTTTTCAGGTGACAGAAATGAATCTTTAGTCTAAAATACACTGATAAAGCCCTACAGGCTTTTCTTACAGGTGCTTTATATATTGCACCCTCTTTTTGGAACCTGTCTGTCTTTAATATAAGCTAAACCTAAGTCATATGATCTATAGCTTTTCGATAGGAGATAATTCACAGTTGAATGCAATCTGTGTCTGGAATTCCATCATAAATGCTCATCCCATTCTCAGCCTGCTAATACCAACTGAGTGCTTTGTATGCCCTAACGCTTCCTGGTAAGTAATGGCCTGTTATGGAAACGGCAGCGGTTTCACAGTGCTCGGGGTCTATTTACAGCCAGGATCACACAACAAAATATAGGTTACATTATCTGGAGACCAGAAAGTAGGTTGGTGCATTTGACGCATACAGAAGTGTGCATTTGATCCTTTTAGAAGAGATTTGATTTTCATTTCCTCAGTAGCATGTAACAAATACCATCAGAAAGCAACTGTCTTTTACTGTAACCAAAAATAAGAAGGTAAAGCCAAATTGTTTCCCTCTCTGATGTGGGTGCTTCCTCAGACCTAGGAAGCTAAAGGAGGTTAACTGGGATATTTTGTTTGGACAGCTCTTGGGAAACGTTGTGCAGTGCAGAAAGAAGGTGAATAACTGAATGTCTTTTTCTCCACTTCAGATCACAGTACATAAGCAAATGCTGCTCATGCCTCACTCCCTCACACAGCCTTGCAATTTCACCTGAAACCATGCTGTTATTTCCACTGCATTCTTCCTTTTATTATTTTGCTTTTCAGTGCCTATGCTTGCTTCAAAATTATTTTCTTTTCTTCCCTAAGCTTAAATCTCCCCTCTTTACCTTGGAACTGGCTGCTCAATATAGTCCCTGGCTTGAGGTAGGAATAAGAAATTCTTCAGACTCATCAGGGGATACCTGTTTCCCTGTGTGCCTTTAATTCATACCAAATCAGAATTACATTGCATCCAGGACTAGCTGGATTTCTACCTTTATATAAATAATTCCCTGCATGTATGTTCATGTGACCAAAAGGAGAACTTCGATTTCTAGACCTATCTTTATTTTAAAAAGTCAGGCTTCTTTCTTTTAGCATCTCATAAGACCCCTGAATGCATTGCAAGGCATTTCTAGGTGCTGCAACAAATTTCCAGTGGCAGCATGGAGTATCCAGTTCTGAGCAGACATACGAAAACTTCACTGCTGTTCTTCTTCCTAAATAGAATTACTATTTAAATTAAGTCATGTTCTCCTAAAAGACTCCAATAATGTGTAATGGTTGTGTTAGAAGGTGTCTTTTTTGTTCCAAGCAGTACATTTTGTGCAACCTGACCATATGCAGGAATGAAGTGCCCATGGCCAAATTAACTGATACAGGTCACTTTCAAAGAAAATTTCCATAGCTGTTCATGCTGCTACCACCCACACTTTTGGGGTTGAAGCTGCTCAGAATTGCATGAAAAAACCTCTTGGCAGTCTAATTCGCATCTCATGGTGAAAGAAAAATCAAAGCTTTTGTTCTTAAATCACAGAAAAATTAAATGGTATTTTAGGTGAGAAAATGACTTGATTTTAAATGAAAACTGAGGTCTGTGATATACATTAGAGAGTGTTTTTTTGTTGAGCTGAAAGAAGACTGAAGGCAGCTAGTACCTGTAAATACATGTTATATTAAATGAAACGCTGCCCGCTGAAACCAAGGGAGCTATTGTTTTTCTGGAAAAAGGCTTGATCAAGATGTCTAAACCCAGATAACAAAGAACAGGGCAGGCATGTGGCAGCTTTTTCTGAACTCAGAAATGAATGTACAAATAACTGTTGTTATTTGGATGATGTCAACAGTGTTTCATAGTCACCACGGTCTGGAGAACTAAAATAAATCAGTTCCCTTTTCACAGAAATATATTTTTACCATATTCAAGGTTTTTTAATATTAGAAAACATCTTGCAGCAAATCTCACGTTACAATCCATGGATCATATTCTGACGCTGATGGAAGTCAAGTGCCCTGCTCAGCTGTCAGCGGATGGGCGCTGGAAAGGACGCTGCTGATATTTTTTCCAATGTGATCCTTGAACACTGAATGAGTGTTCAAATCCATGCTGTAATCGTGTCCTTCAGGGTTACCATATGACTACTGTCAGCAGTTCTAGCCCAAGAAAGAAGATTGTGTGGTTCCTAGAGACTTTATAACCTTATCCCTTGGTCCTAAGACCAAGATACCATAAAGTAAATTCCAGAGAATTTATGGCTCTGCCACTGTCACTTACTGTGAAGATTGTCTTGTTATGTCAAGATAAATGAAACTGTCTATACCTCAGAACTATCAGTGCCCAATAAGGGAAAAATCTATGGAAATTTATCATATTTATGAGTCTAAATTTTCCCCTTATTGTATTGTGAAGCCTGTTGAATAGAAGACTATTTCTCTTTGCATCTCACCATTTAACTAATGGATGGTGCAACTGTTAAGAAAGGAACTGCAGACTGAAATGCTTTCTTAGAAAGGAACCACCTTTCCTCCCAAAGTTATTCCACAAAGTTTTTTCTAAATATAAGAATTAACAAATCTTTATTAATTTACTAATGCTATACTATTTTTTTTAAGGGTATTTTTAGATAAAATTCATGTGTTGAGTATATTATGACTCCTTGCAGATTTTCAGTACTGATAATGGGTTTTTGTAATCCTGTGATACCTGGAACACTGGAAAACTACACAGACAGAGAAAACAATCTTGGGACAATTCCAACATGAGAATTAAGTAGTTTTCTAATGTGATATTAAAAAATCCAAAAAAGGTGAAGGTGAGCAGGGCAGCAGAATTTCCTGGAATGGATTTGAGCATTCAGTTTGTTGTTCAGATCTGGTACGTAGCCATTAGTAATGAACCAGCTCTTTTGTCACACAAATAACTGACCTCGAGTGCAGTGATTAAGGAAAAAAAAAGTTTTTCCCAAAATCCTCGAGGTATATCACAGCATACAATTTATTTAGCACCTCTTTCAAAAATACTCCAAACCATCTAGTTACCACGGTCCATCAGGAATTTTTTAAAACCAAGGTTTCTAGGAAAACACCCAGATTTTAATGTTTAATGAGGATAATCTAATCTCACAGGCCTTTATCACACAGCACTGCAGCTTCTCTGCTACTTTCATCGAGAGGGGTGTGCAGTACAGAAAAAATCCAGACTGTCCTGTTTGGGAAGGGAAGGTCACGGAATGGCTTTGCTGTTCTCTCTTATTTCTTGGAGAAATGATCACTTCATTACAGCGGGTTTTTTTGAGTATCTGGAGATGGGAAAGTTTCTGCATGAAGTTATCAAAATGACAAACATCCTACGTATGCGTGAGTCAGAATTTGACTGAATGAAGGTGTGAAAGTAAAAAGCTGAAATAAAAAGCTATGGTATACAAACAATTTCTCTTCTCCAAATGTGCAATCACAGGCAAATGACGTAAAATATTTCAGTTTAAAGGAAAATGAGTTTAGGAACAATTCACAAAAGAGTTTGGAAATTCTAACATGAATAACAGGAGAAATACAAATACCCAAATATACTTATTCTTAAAAGCTTTTTAAAGATAATAACACAAATTTACAAAAAATTAAAGGTTTACTGCAACAAGCCTTGGATTTCACGTATTATGAAATAATATAAAAAATATGTGTTATGAAATAACATAAAAAATCCTCTGGGACCTTTCATGAAGTTTTATCCGATATGCTCATAGCTCAAGGATTACTGTCCAATTCTCTTTGGCTTATTTAGGACCCCTAACACAGCATATTACTTGATTCTTCAAAGCAAGGTCCCTTCCTGACAGCAAAATTGTATTTTGCTGTCACAAACAATTACAAATCTACGTCTATGAAGATATTCCCAATTTGAGTGGCATAATTTATTTTAGATAGTAAATCACTGAGACATCTTTACTCCTTCAACAGCCAAAATACAGGGGTCAGATTTATGAGAGCTTCCAATGAATTCCTGAGACTTGAAGAAAAATGTAAATGTCTCCCCTGGAAGTGTTCAAGGCTGGGTTGGACAGGGCCTGGAGCAGCCTGGTCGAGTGGGAAGTGTCCCTGTCCATGGCAGGGGGGGTGGGACTGGACTCCAAGGTCCCTTTCAGCCCAAACCATTGTATGATCCTCCATGATGATGACTCTACCCTGTTTCCTTACATAACTGGTAAGAAAAAAGGGCATTTGAGGAAAACAAGGTATTTTCTTTATTCTATTGTTGACTTTCCAGTTTCAGATAAGTTATTTGCCATTGTCTAAGCAAACACCATTAATAAGCAAAAGGCTGTAAGTCTGGTGACAACAGTCCTCAGGGAATCACACTAAGGTTTCATTTAAAGCTAAATCTGCAATTTTTCTTCGAAAGAGAAATATCTCTTATGCAAGTATAATTGTGCCTCTGAATAAGAATGTTTAGTCTTTGTGTTCTTTCTTAGGTAGGTTTGCCATCCCCATTAGCATAAATTCCTTATTTTTAACAAATAAGATGCATTTTTTATGAGTAAATCTGTATAGAGCCAGAACACTAGGAAACTGCAACTGCATGTTGTTCTTCTAGCAGAGGCAAATAACAGTGCATGGAAAACTCTGCTACCTCGAGCTGAGAATAATAGGAAAGGGAACCTGCAACAAAAAAAAGTAGGATGGAAAACTATGAGAAGGCAGTACCAGCACTACAGAAAGAACATTTAGAAATGTCTTTCTACCCAGGTTCTTTCATAGTCTTCATCATTTCCTACCTTAAGTACTCTGTTCTGCTGAAGAATTAGTGTGCTCTTCCAGTTGTTGGCTTCCAGGAATGATGGGGGGACTGAATACATTTAACCAGTCCCTGAAAAGTACAAACCAAAATGTCATTAATTAAAAACACAGTTCGTGTTCCTGTTTGCTCTAATTCTTTTGATTATTAAAAAAAAAAAGTCAAAAGAAATTGCAGGTCATCAAGTGTTCCAAAACAAAATCAAGTTGGATTTTATTATTATGGAAATAAACTTTACAGTTAATATAATTATTAAATGTTAAGGCTTCCTGCCTTAGCCTTTTCACCTGTTCTGTTCACATTAAAATCTGTGGTTTAAGTCAGGTTTGCTTTTCAGCTTTCAGCACAGGGCTCTCTGAGCACAGGGTGTACAGGAGGTGTGATCTATAACACAGAGTTATCCTCTGAAAGCCCACTAAAGAGAGTCTTTTTCTGAGGAATAAAGGCTTGGACTGAGCAACCTGTAGGAATCAATTCGATTAAAAATCCTTACCCCCTCTAAGGAAAAAGGCTCAAAGACAATCACAAGACATGTTTGGTTTGGTTATCACTGACTGGGCAGTGCTTGGAGCCCCTGCAACAGGGTGACACAGAATGTGGTGTAACATTCCCTGTCTGCATGGGTGGTGACAGAGCTGAGTTCAGACATGAAATGGATGTCACTGTAATTTTCTGAAGAGGAAACATTGGATTAAGTCTGGATGTTGTTGATGATATAGAGGAAAGAACATTGTTAGGCAGATACATTATAAATAATTCTTTATAGCCATTTCTTATTGTTATAAAATGTTGTATGTTAGAAATAAAAATTTGTTATTGAACATAACATGACTCTAGCTACTGGCAAGACTATGTAGAGGACTCTTATCGCAGGTGTCATGTATCTATTTAACTTCTGTGAAGAAAAATACTTTGATGAGATCTTCATCACAGAGGAGAGAATACTTTCTTCTGCTATTCATAGACAAATTATGACTCTCCTGGACAGTGCTGTGATAACTTCTAAAAATTATTTTCATGCTATCATACATTCATGGAAAGTTCAGTGTTCCTTTCACATACCCCACTTTATGAAACACTGCCTTTGATTGTTACAGCTCAGGGAAAGGAAAACAGACAATTGTTTTTATTGTTATTGTTGTCACTATTTTTTATTGCAAACTGCAGTGCAGTGGCAAAGTCACTCATTTTATACTATCAATCAGAGAAAGATAGCCCTGGAAGGACACATCTAAGTCACAAAGTTTAGACATTCCTTGTGCAGGAGACCATGTCTTGTAATCCTTTTCCCATATGAAATTAATCTCTGCACTCTGTGCATAGCTGTTTCCTCAAGTTCCCGTCTCTCCTCTTCAGCAGTAAAGAGCTGTAACACATTAAAGCTTCCATATCATCATTAAATAGACCACGTAACTGTAAAACACAGAATTTGAGGGATCTCAATGAATCACCTCATTTTGATAGAACCAGATCCATCTTTTTGACCTTCCTACACTGCAAGGCAACAGGTGTGGAAGGGGATAAATTCCCGTATGTTTGCTTCATGCTGATGGGAGCAGGGCAGCTCTAAAGAGTAAATTAAACTTGGTTTCGGGTTGATTCAACTTATGTCTGGCTGTTCCAACAGGTGGCATGAACGGGTTATGCATGTGAACTTGTGCTAGAGGCTGGGAAGATTAGCCAGAGCTGTAGAGGTAATTTCAACATCCATGGCTCTGTCTAAAAGGGATAAATTTTTCCAAAGCTTGGCAGATTTCTTTACATTCCAGACTGTAATTGTCTCAGCTCAATTGTCCAACCAAGGAAACAGGTAATACACTTCTATTTTCTGAAAAGCACTTGTGATCTCATGTACAAGTTGCTTCTGTCAGAGAAATCTGCCAAGGCCCAGTCATCTGGTAGAATTGTTAAAATATGCCAATTGCTTTTTTTTTTTGTTAGTTTTTCTGCTACTTCTGGATTTGTTATTGATTCCACATCATCTCCTGTTGGCATGTGTGCATAATCCGGGTTGAATCTGGGGACAACCACCTATCTGTTTGCAGTCAAAATGGAAAAAACTAATTTTCCGCCTCAGGAAACAGAACTGTTGGTGTAGAAATCCAGCAAGTAGTATAACAGATTTAAAGGAAGAGATATTGAATTTTCCATCATGTCAAAATGTAAAAAACATACTTTAAAATTTTCTTACAGTATCATATTATTTTTACATATGTGGCCAACTTCACAGCCAATCCTTCTCCTCTTCTGCTGTTCAGCTAATGCCAGTGGGAGTTGGTACAACCAATCCACACAGCCAGATGCTTGCCTGGACTTCTCATTATCAGCTGTCTGCCATTGCTCACCATATCTGCATTTCCTGAGTGCAGCAAAGGCTCTCTGTTTACACCAAAGCTTCAGAAGTTTTGAGAAATAACAGCTAAATGCACGCGGATACCTGGTAGCACGGTAGAACGTATTTTCCATTCCTGTCCCTGTGGTTTGATCTGCCTCAAAATCAGCCACCAAAACCACGAGAATGTGACCGTGCTCACAGGATGGGTCTGACGGCAGAAAGCAGCAGCACATGCCTGATCCTCCACAATCACCCTGAAAAATGTGTTTGACCTTGACAAAAGGTCAAGGTCTGACATGGAGACCACGGGAATATTCTGAGAAACACAGACTGTGGCCTGTGCTCCTGTGGTTTTATTGAGAGTGAATAAAGAAATTTTTTTTGAGAACTTATTAAAGAAGCTAGTTTATCTCATTAAAACAGAAAAGCTAATCACACATTCTGACTAATTAAAGACACTCTATTTATGCTATCAATGCCTCCAGCTGTAATCAATACAATCAATGTGCAATAAACTGTCTAGAGCTTCCTGATAACAGTGTGCAATGCCAAATATTGTCTTTTGACATTGTGAGCTGCATTGTAGGAAGGCTCAGAATAGGTTCCACACACACTCAACAGTAGCATGTACCTGTAGTGCTTGCACCAAAATTCTTTGTTATTCTGATAGCTATTCTTCATACCAAAATACAATACAAAGGGTACATAATCTTGTTATATTTGTCTTAAAAAATACTACTTTAAAATTCTTAAAAAATACCTTCAGATAAAAATGGTCATATAGTGAAATATCACACAACAGCTGAACTGTGATGGAAAGCAAAAGAATCTTTTGGACTTAGGAAGATAATTTTCAGTTTTATGACAGTATGTTAAATTTTGCAGAAAAAAGGCCTCCATCAGCAAAGTCTGTTGAGAAAATTAGTGATGCTTTATTAAGTAGCACTAATCAATGACAATGTATTAGATTATTATCATCAACAGAAATCATTAGAATCAGAAGTTTTTCATTTAAATCTTAATGAACACCTTTGATACTTTGAATTTTTTACAGATACTTTTGCAGACTGGAAGACTGAGAAAATGCCAAATCACTTAGTATAAAGATTTTTAATATTGCTCTGAATTGAGATAACATGCTTTATTGCATTTCTTTTGGATCACATTTACTTTGTATTACTTAAATCAATGGGATCATTTAATCCGCTTTATTAGCAAAATTGAAATGCTTAGAAGTTTTAGTATGGTTTTGTCCAACAGTCTATACCAAAATTAAAAGGAATATTTGTTCAGCCTTGTAGTATGCTTCAAAAATGCAAGGCAAGGCTCCATTATACCAAATCAGGGAATGAAAGACCAGCATCAGTTTTGTATCATTAAGAACACATCAAATTGACAGTCTACTAAGCACTGAGGGGTACAATCACTAAAAAACACGAAAGCTGGTATTTAACTGCATTTACTTATTGAATTTTTATGAACTTGAGAGAACAGACTTGTTCCTGAATGAAATAAGAGTAGAACATTTGCTGAACAGGTTTTTACAGTGGATTATTTGACTAATTGTGGAGGGACAGAAAATTTCAACTCATGAATCAAGAGTGTAAAAATATTTTAACAAAAAAAAAGGAGAAATTCTTGACATCTCGTGCAGCTATCAACTTAAATCTCAGTGCACACTTCTGTTATATTAGAAATATTTAATTCCACATGAAGCAAATCCTGCTGCAAATTCTCAAAGTGCATAAGTGACATCTTACTGATGCATTGAATGCAGAGTGCCAGCTCACATCTAAAGTATGGTTCAGCTCCACTAAAATAAAGAATTATTTTTCTTTTGTTTTTTAATTGTAATTATATCTATTTAAGAATAGTAGAGACTATGTCAGTTCTTAGATAAATAAATAAAATGTTACCTGGCTTTGTAAGACCCCTCACCTGATACATCTTCTTTGGAGCATGAGTTACTGGTTAGGCTCCTCCTGAATTTTCAATAATTTCCGTATCTGGTCAGCTTCAGGCACATGTGAAACGTCATTAACTTAAGCCAAATTATCTACACACATCTATTTTGTTTCTGCTTTGTCATATACTAATGTTGTATGCATAATGGGAGGTTTGGGTTTATTTTTTAATAGAAGTATCTACACAGAAATAAACTCTTCAATAATAGCTTCAGTAGTGAAGGAAGGAATTTTGTAGGCTATTAATAATGAGATTTGTTTGATTTATGTACAAAATACAAATATTACTTGAAAATATGTTGAAACTAATTTCAGGCCCTGCCACTACATATGACTGTAATAATTATGAAATCACCTGAGCTTTACATTGTCCATTATTGTATCTAAAATGCTTTAAACAATTCAAACTCCTGAAAATTTGTAAGCTTTTACATAAAAATGTCCTAAACTAAGACAAATTCAGTATTAATTTATACATCAATAACTGTTCAGTGCTACTCAGTTCCAGGTGGAAAAACCAGCAATTTTAAAATGAATAACAGTGAGTTCACAGAAGCAGAAGATATACTGTCAAAAGAATACGGAGTATACTTATACATAAAAATCAAGGATTGTTGAATGCATATTTTAAGAAAAATCTTGAAAAATAACACAAATATATATCTTCATGTGACTTTGCATGAAATGAAAGTTCTATTTTGAAAAGTGTTTAAGGGCAATCTGGCAATACATTGATGATTTTAAAAAAAAGCAAGCCATGAGCTACATTGTGTTTTTCTCCTGGAGTGCTACTGTAGTTTCAAGATATCATTAAATCAGCAGAAACCAACACTTATCATTTCCTGCACATTTTTCACAGTGAGCTGCATTCTGACTATGAGTAATCTGTTAATCTGTTCTTTGCCTCACAATCCGTCAAAATGACAGATTCATTCCATCCCTAATACATAATATCTTCATTTACTGTATGCCTTACTGGAACTTTCTTTTTTTCCTAGCACTAAGATGGAGAAAATCACAAGCATATTTAGAAAATGCCTTTTCCCTTCCTCCAAACCACTTCAGCAAGTCCATTTTGCCAAACACTGCACTTCTAATGGAGGCAGGGACCTCCTTAAAAGTGAAATAATTTAATTGTCCATGAGTTAGTAACTACACATGTGATGATAAAAAGTACAAGTGCAACTGTGCAGGGAACACTTGAATCTACTCTTAAAGTCTTAAATCTCTCAATGAACTGTCTTAGGGGTGCTAGACTGGATTCAAGGATGACAAAGGAGATGTGAATTCCACTTATGAAATAAGATATTTAGATAATGTTAGGTGCTGGCTTGTGGCAGGACCAAAGCAACCTGTCATCCACAAACACTGGAAATCCCCTGGAAAAAGCCACACTGGTAAAGGGCCATAGCAACAGTTCATCTGAGCATGGAAAGAGAATTGCAACAGTCTGGGAATGGGGATCTCATCCTTCCCATCTGACATATCAGACAGGTAAAGTCTTTTACTGCCTAGTCTCCATTTTACATATATGCAAGGCCAGACAACTTTGCTGGAATGGCCCAAGAATATCTAGAAAAAGTGTGCAAACAATAAAATGATTTTCAGTAAGTCCTGAAATTAAAAAAAAAAAAAAGAAGATTATGTTATAGTAACATAAATGTAACACGTTTGAGAGTTATTTGCCCTGTTTTATATTCAAACCCTTAGTGTACATGTCATGTTTCCATGTTCTCAGATTCCCATACAAGGGAAAGCCATTTTTGCATTATTTTAACAAGCTTTTATGCATTAGCCACTTGGTTCTCCTCAACCTTTCTGCAGCTAAGCTTTTTGCCATCATGATTAAAAAATGTAACCTGTTCAGTTAGATGGTTCTTTTGCCATGTTCTTTTTAATGCACATTATTGCCTGACAAATGCAGCAGAACTTTGCTAATTCAGATTAACGACTGGGAGATCTACTGCAAATCACTCTATTTTGTGGGTAAGTAACTGAACAAGTAAAATAAAAACCAAAGTACATTTTGTGATATGTGGTTCTTGTTCACTTACTTTGACAACTGTTGTGTAATTTTATACTACTTCATAATGTAATATTGTCTGTTTTGCAGAAGTAATGGGGTTGCATGACCTTGATCTTGTAATGAATCATAAGAATAGATATGCTTCTTTGTGTCTTTAAATGTGCTTCTTAACAAAGTTATTTTGCCATTCAAACCTTTGCTTGGAAATGTGGGAGACAAAGACCTCTTGTGCCTGAATTTCACACCCTGCATGAGGGAGAGGTTCTGGTGTAGTGCAAATAAATGTTATAGCTACAATCCTTCTTTTACTGCACCATTTTGTAGGTGAGTCTAATTTTACAGAATCTCTCAATGGTGTAATAACACATGCACCAGCTATTGAAATATTTAGTTTTCATCTGGGATGGATGAGAGTATTTGAATGGTAGTCTCAAAACTAAAGATACTTTTAATATTTGAGAGTTTACAGCTGATGTGTTTTTATGTTGGAATCAGTGATATTATGCAAATGATGAAAATTTCAGGTGCCATGATAATGGCAATATATATGGTAACAATAGGTTCTAAAAAAGATTTCTCTAGAAGATTGCAAAGAAAGAGAAAGAAATAATTTATTTCCTAAAATCAATAGAGTGGTCAAAATGCTTGGAAAGAGGTGTTCATTATATTTACATATAATTTATATTTATAACTAACCTACCAAAATCTTACCAGTAATCAAGTTTGAATATAATTAAAAAATGCATTTAGTTAAAGGTACATGTTTATGCATTTCATGATTCATTATCTGAAGTGCTGCGCGTGCATAGCATTAAAAAAATAAGAAAATCACATTGTTTGATAAAGTAGAAACTGAGGATTTGGGTTCTGCTTTTTTTTCCTTAAGGTAAAACCAACAACTTTTTAAAAAAAGTTATTGTCCTCCTCAAACATGCCACTTTCCACATAAATGAAATTTTGCAGTGACAAATCTCAAATCTATAACATTTACCAAAAAAGGGATGAAAACGTTATTTGCTTTTCTTTGGGTCGATTTTGTTGTTTAGTTTTTTGGGTTTTTTGGATTGTAGAGGAAAGAATAATGATGACATCCCAATCAGTATAACATAAAAAATGTAGGTTACAATGCCAAGACAACCTGCTTTAGCCACCTCATACCAAGCCCACGTGAAGGGAGGTCAGTGGCTCTTAATCATTTGTCAGAGGCTGTGGGCCCTTATCAGCTCTTTTTAGATAAAAGAAACTGAAAAAGAAGCATCTGGATAAAAACTAATTGAAAATTCGCCTGTGCACATTTGGCATGAAATTATTTAAATAAAATACACTTCTTGTGAAAGGATACTCAATTAAATGCTCAAATATTTGTGCCCAGCTTTAGTGCAGTTTCTGGGGAACAACTGTTTGAACAAGAGAAACAAATTTTATTTGGTAGTTTGGGAAGAGTTGAGTAGGATGCCAAGACAGGATCTAGTGAGGCAATGTTTATAAATACAGGGTTTTTCTAATAAATTGAAATCTTTCTCTAAGGCAGAAAAATCAGCTATTGTAAGAAATAAATTTCCTGGAGAGAATCTGTAGAAATTTATAAAAGTCTATTAATAAATTAGGTTCAAGTGATCTTTTTCAGAGAACAGCTCTGCATTTCACGTTCAGTATGGCTGAAATTCTAGAACATTTCCTGTCTTCCAGCATTTCCTTTAGTGAAACTTCCAAACCTTCTATGACACACAAATAGTTTCGAGGACAAAATCTGACTAACTAGGTGCTGGTTACACGGCAAATTGCAGTCCTTGCACTGGAGGAAGAAGCAACACAGACAGTTCCAGCTTCCTGTTCGGAGGGAAGAAAGCAATTCCCGCCGGGAATTCCTGCCGGGACCAGGCAGCGTCCAAGTCAGTGGGAATTGCATGGCCACGGCTGGAACACTGCACATCACCCTGCTCCTCTGGCCCTGCAGCCTCAGCTGTCTGCTCTCATTACTGCTTCTGCGCCTTGCAGAGCGCACGAGGTGCGGCGATTTGCTTGGCAGGAGCAATATTCTTGGCAGCCTTATGACCTTTACCCAGTGGAACCAGTGGACAATGAGTCGAGCTGAGTCTTCTTATTCACTGAATTTCCGTTATCTTCACAGGCTTTCTTTCCTGGCTTGTCCTTTTATCTTATTATGGACAGGACCTACATTTACGGGACAATAGCTTCCACACTGGTCTCCTTTCATTTCCCAGAAAATATCACTACAGTACTTTTAAAAAACACTCAAGGCCTGTTCTTTAGCACCCTTTATAACAAACTATTTGTTCATTCAGTAAATGCACCATGGAATGGTGTTCATTCCATAGCATTTACACCCACACACCTAAAGGGGCTATATCAATTTTTCAAATATTCTGTGAATTCCCTACAAAACTATAGTAGGATTACAAAGTTTAAGACATTTTCTGGTTGCTTATACAGGATTTGTTGAAATTGTCTTTAGAAACAATCTAGGAACTAAGTTATAGAATTAGCACAAATTTTATTTCCCTCCTATTTAAATACACACCCTCTGTGAAAAACGTTGCAGAGTTTTCCATTATAAATGAAAGGTAACGATGTGAATAATGGTATTCAAGTCACATCCCCTCCAGTTTTTATATCATGATGCAAACTGACCTCATAATTTTGTCATCTTCTGTATTTACAGCCCAATAATGCTTTTCTGGCAGTTCACAAGGGCTACTGAATTTATGATGCACTTGCAAGGCAGGTATTTTATGAATACCACCTGCATTTCTCGAAAATGATTTCTAGAGAAATTTAAGTCTGCTGTGTGTACTGGATTAAAATAGCATAAGAACTAAGTCATAAATTATACTATTTTGTTTTAAATTTTATTATATGGAAATATAAGTTTCATTGTTGATCATATTAACTCGATATGATGAAACACTTTATTTTTACAGATAATGGTATTTATTTGTTTTTTCAGTATATAAAATGTACCAAGTACCAAATTGCTTTAGCACACACATAAAAATAACTTGATAAAACCTGACTTAACCAATGTATGGGCAAAAAGAAGACAAGCAACGTAGCTTGCACTAAAATACAGGCAATTCTAAAGTCATCAGAACTATGAAATTAATTTTGGAATAAAGAGGCCAAAATTCTCTTTCAAGGTACCTCCTCTTGTACCCTGTGGACTAAAGCCAACTATCTCTGTCCACTTCATCCATTTGACAACGCATAAGGAGATGGTTCCTTTGACAACCATCAGGCAGAGAGGCCTTCTAGACAAACATAATTACCTTGATTTACACGTGAGAGGGAACAAAAATCCAGGATTTCACTTTAACTCCAGTAATGGATTGTGTGCACTAGGGAACATGGCTGTGTGCTGCAATAACTGATGTGTCTGGGGGAACTTGTGCCGAAAGTTTCATACTGTTCACTTCATAAAATCCAATCAGAAGATTTTGAATCCATAAAAATATGGATGGCAAGTGAGACAAGTGGCTGAGAACATCTGTGTGAGGAGAAACACATATTATCCTGCACAACAGACTGGCATGAAACATTTCAGACTGCTGGTAAAATATAAAGAAGTTGTCTCTCAAATGTCCTCTCCTCTTACCCCTGCCCCACAACACACATACATCATCCAGTTAAAACTTGGACAAGCAAAATCCACATTCATGACACCAAGTGAAATAGGACTGCTTTTAAAAATTAGTACACCTCTTGTTCAGGCAGTTAGAAAATTGACAAAGTGATGTTAGGGTTTCACAGGTACAAGGCAGGTCTGAAGCTGGACAATTAATCTTGATTGTCTCAATAGTCTCAATTTGATTAATTTTCCCTAGCCACCTTCTCTCCTTGTCATCTCACCTTACATTAAAGTCACAGGGATTTTGTTGCTGATTCCAAACAAAACAGATCAAGCTAAAAACCTGACAGACAAAATACACTGTAGACAGGATCCCTTTGCACTATCCCATGGCGTTGTAACCCACTCTCCTAACTGGGCTATCTATTGAAAAAAAACCCCCTTTCTTAATAAGTAACATTAAAATCTTTTGGAACAAATTGATTCCCTGACACCTACAGTCACACACAGAATTCTAGTTCTAAGCCTTCAAAGCAGAGAGGGAGAGAGGGAGAAAGAAATAGATGAGAGTGTGTGTATGTGAGATGAGGATGATTTGCTGAATCACACATCAAAGCAGATGTAGGAGCAAGGCCTGTGTCAGATACTTTAAATACACAGTGGTACATCCAAAACATGCAGAATTCAGTTCTGTGTTCCCGGACAGCTCAGACATTCTGTAGACAATGACTAAAATGAGCAATAAAGCCCTCTGAGAGGAGGTTGCAATTGAAAAGAGATTGAAGATTAAATCAAAGAGTGTCACATTTAATATTCAGAACACTCTAACTGAATCCTTACTGCCTGGGCTATAAATGGAATCTTACCGTAGGTTGGAATGAGAAAGTGGGCTCATTTCTTTCTGATAGTGATGCTTCTGACTGATGGGCTATGGAAAACAAAAAATAATAGATTGTTTAGAAATACGTCAGAGATCTGGTATGAGCATATACATTTGCAGCTTCTGATATTAGAATTTTATGTTTTTTTTTCTTATCTGTGAAATTAAAAATGGATATTCAGGCCCTAACTGTGCAAAAGTACAACTTTAAAGATGATTCTCATCTGGGTGGAAACACATATGAATTAAGGAGTCGATCACACAGTCATTTCTTTGCTGCCTGTGAGAGTGTTGGAACAGTCAGGAAACTTCAGAGATGGAGGTTGGTAAAGTCTTGTCTGACAGAAGAGTCTGGATTGAACATGTAGAGGAGGCATGATGAAGGAACTCAGTAGGGTCTGTGCAGAACCAACCATTTTTAAGAGTAGAAAACACCAAGGGAGAGCTAAGAGGGCTGGCAGACCAGGTTCCTCTCTCCTGAGAAGCATCATTAACAGTAATTTTAGCAGTCCCAAACAAAGGTTACTGAAGCACATATGATACTCCATGGCACTGCAGCTTTGTAGCCTGGATTAAGCTGTGGACTGTATGAATATTCACACAAAATATGATCATTTCCCACAGTCTTCAAATCTTACCTACNCTTGAAGCCTGGATTAAGCTGTTCATGAATAGTTAACAGTGGACTGTATGAATATTCATACAAAATGTGATCATTTTCCACAGTCTTCAAATCTTACCTACCCATTGTAAGTACATGCCCCAAAAGTTTCAAACTGTATTCATAAACTGATGTAAAAATTCAAGAATTTGAAAATCCATAAATGCATTTTCTCCCAGAATATGTGTCATGCTCCCAGAAGAGACTTCCCCCATCATTATCACACACCTCAAAAGCAGTTCTAAACAAATCACAGAAGGAAATGCAAAAGAAGTGAAAACGTAAGTATACATTTACAATACTTGTGCAATTTAGTACATGAAACACTAAAATAATAGTAAGTGTTATTAAAGGAGGGTTTTTTTACAAAAATCAATACAGAAATGAGTATGTTCTCATGGTTTCAGAAAATGGGAACATATGCTGCAAAATATATGTTCAGGATGAATGACATCCTAATTACTACCAAATATGACTCACTGCCTGGTGGTGGATGGTGCAATTCCCAGATGATAGCTAGTGGAAGATTGAGGACAAGACAGAGAGTGAATTAGTCAGTCTATGAACCAGAATATCTGTCTAAATAATTTTTAGTCTCATTTCATAGTAAAGAATACTCTGCCTCAGTTTTGCAATTTGACTTGATGTGAACAGATCCCTCCAGGGGTTGTCAAACTGAGCTCACAGTTGGAATAATTCTGGGTTTAAATAACACTCCTCTTGTCTGTCAGACTTCACTTCTGCCAGACCGTTTTTGTGTTAAGTGGCTTCCTTTTCTGAAAACTCATAAAGGAGGCCAGAAGACCTTCCACAAATTAGATATGAACCTGGAAGCACTCTTAAAAATATTTTTCAGATCAGGATTTATGTGACTGAATTTATATTTAAGAAGTTGCTTGCGGAACAAGTATTCTTTCTTCTCTCTGAGTATTCCTTACTCAAAAGACACATCTTAGTGGTGAGCATAAATTGGATTCTGTTAATGCAGTATTATACCACGATTATACCACTGCAAGCTTCCAGGATGTATCAGTGAGCAACCTAGGAGAATCTTCCTCCTCCTCTGCATTTCTGACTGGGAAACAGGGGCCATATGCAGTAAGATATCCTGAACTCTCTTACAGATTATCTTTCTCCAGAATGTTTGTGTTGTATCTGAATTGGTGTCTGAAGTGTGGAAACAATTATCCAAGAAGCTGCATGGGCCATTTCTCTGACAGGGCAAGAAAGTCTTACAGGATCTCAAGAATAAAGCAAGGCATATAAGCAGAAATGTTTTGTAAGCTTTGCAAATTTTCTTGGATAATGTGTGTATGGTGTATGTGTGGGTATAAACTTCACATTAGACTCTGCAGTATATAAAACTGCCTTTCATAGTGTTGCAAAGCTAGCATGGATTTTCACAGGCCTTAAGATTTAAGAAAACATTCAGTTAAGACACAGTCAAATAAAATATTTTAAAATATTTAGCTCTACATACAACTATTATTGAGTTAAAACTGTGCCCCACACACATTTTACAAGGGCTTACAGTTCTCCTTCAAAGTAAACCCATTTTAAAGTAGAAGTTTTTCATATTTATAACTGATAGCTATGCTGGGTTATGTATAATATTCAAAGTGATTTTATTCTTTTTTGACTGTCATAGTTTACAGCAGCTGCTAAACCACTTACATTTCAGCATTTTCTCCTGACAACGTATATTTGGTTCTTGGTAAACTATCATAGAATATAAAAACACAGTTTTATTCTATCTGTTTTATAGTTGTTAAAGGACATCTGTTCCAACTGTAACTCAGTAATATGATTGATCTATGTGCCTTTATATTCACAAGGGTTTCTCAGATTCATTAAAGTCAGTAACATGACACTTTTCAATGACTCTGGAAATCTGGCTAAAAATGGTAAGTGACAAAAAAAACTAAACAAATTTAGAATGTGGTTTATATATAAAATATTACTTTGATACATAAGTTCATTATCTAACATGATTATACCTTACTTTGCCTTGCAAAACATCAAAGGTATTTCAAAATTAAAGATACACAAAAAGCTGCCTTCTGGTGGTGCTGTTGCCATAGATTCCAACTAAAGGACGCAAATGTATAAAATGAAGAAAAATGTGGAAGAAAATACTCCTTATTTATCTTTGAAAAACATAAGAGAAAGCAATTGATACTACTGATTTAAAGAATCAGAAAGATACAACCTGGAAACCCATGTAAGCATGAAAGTTTAATCATGACAAGAATTTCAAGCTGTTCTTAATTTCTCAAATTCCAATATGAGAATTATTTCTATTTCTTTTCTATATACTGCACTGCTAAAATAATTTGCCTATGCAACTGGAAGATGGCTACAGATCTATATCTATATGTATCACTCTCTATAAACTTTTCTGCAGTTTGTACATCTCATTTTGGAAGGATTGAGTATTTGAAAATTCTCTTGACTCAACTCAAATGATGGTGGTACTAAAGATCAGGGACATAAAAACAAATCTGCTTTTATTCCACACGTATATTTTTTACATAATAAATATATATGAGGAATAAACATAAATGTATAAAACACTCCTTTATAAAAACTGGAAGCTGAAGAAATGATGAGTTTACCAGTATTGGGGGATGAAGGGATTGAAGGAAGGACTTGGGAGTATTTGTGGATGAAAAGCTGGACATGACCTGTCAGACCAGAATGCCAATTGTACCGTGGGCTGCATCCAAAGGAAGCTTTGGCAGCAGGTTGAGGGAGGGAATTCTGCCCCTCTGCCCTTGTGAGACCTCACCTGGGGTGCTGTGTCCAGCTGTGGGCTCCTCAGCCCAGGACAGACCTGCTGGAGTGAGTCCACAGGGGGACTGCAAAAACTATCAGAGGGCTGGAAGACCTCTCCTATGGAGACAGCCTGAGAGTTGGGGTTTTCAGCATGGAGAAGGCTCTGGGAAGGTCTTTTTGAAGACATTCAGTACCCAAAGGAAGCTTTACAAGAAAGATGGGGACAGAGTTTAGCAGGGGCTGCTGTGACAGGACAAAGGACAACAGTTTTAAACTAAAAGATGGTAGATTTAGACCAGATGTAAGAAATAATTTTTTTACAATGAGGGTGGTGAGGCACTGAAACAAGTTGCCCAGAGAAGCTGTCACTGCCCATCCCTGCAAGTGTTCAAGACCAGGTTGGATGGGGACCTGAGCAACCTGGTCTAGTGGAAAGTGTCCTTGCCCAGTGGTAGGAGGGATGGATTAGATGACCTTTAAAGGTCCCTTCCAAACCAAACTATTCTATAATTCTATGATTTTAGGTCTTACAAAAGAGAATGCCTGACAAGTCTTTTTCATTTCAGCTAACCATTTCAATAATGGCACAGCATTGCTACTCTCAAGTCTGTTGCCTTTTACACCTGAGTTATGTAGAGAAAGATGGCCACAAAGGCCTGCTATGAAAAACTATAACTACACTAAATTGTAATTTATGTTACTAACCTATTATATCTAAACAGTTTTTTTAGATTGAAGCTACGTAAATTGATCAAGACAGTAAGATCAAAGAATTGTCTTTGCAATCACATTGTGCTTCACTGAATACTGCAGCACTACATTTTACTTTAAAAGTTTATTTTGTTTTAGTCATGTAATTTGTATTAACCAAACCTGACATGTCTAAATATTCTTATCAGTTTCCTTATATTTACACTACTAAAAAATAAATGAGACGACTAGTCTCTATATTTAATTGAGTTCCATTTTACTGGTCATGCAGATTTGTACCATCTTTGAGCCTATTTAGTGAGCATGGAGAAAACACATTGGAAATAACATTAAGTCAACAAAATGTGTAATGGGGACGTATCTCAAATAGTTAATACCAACTAATATTTCTCTGATGTCCTGCAAAATATTACTGTGTAAATCAAGTTCTTATTTGTACCCACTTATCAATACATCTCATCTGAAACCTTCACTTAACAGGGTACTCCAAAGTTCCAGCACTGCGTTGATCATTCACAATGGAAGGCTGTTTCTACAGGCCTCTATTTTGGGCCCTTGAAGTTAATTTGCACCTAAACTTTTAGAGCTTTTACTCTGCAATAGTTTATATTGGGGCAACACAGTTGTGCTTATTCTAACGTTGGCTCTGCCTCGGAGTTGTGCTGTGTGCTTTACTTAAGCCACCTTCATTGTTTATTATTGCTTCAACTGTAATATAGTAACCTGATATATAAATGGAGTATGAAGTTATCTAGTTTTACAGCAGCTCCTGAATACCTTTATATAGTTCCTGAAATGTTATTCTGTGCTTTCATACATTCAATACTTTTTGGTGGACTGCAACAAATAGTCTGCTTCTTAAGGCAGCACTGTCACATAGTGCAGCTGTGTGTGATTTTGTACCACTTTGTACCAGGGTAAATAATGATCCGAGGTGTAAAATACATAGTGATCACATACTAAGTGCTCAGAACTACTGCAGCTTTTTGTTGCTTTCTCTCGTTTCAGATCTTTAAACATTTAGCTTTTCAGTAATGAGACTTTATCATTGTAAAAAGCAATTATTTTCCATTACTCACACTGTAATGCAGCTGCTGACTGGTATATCTGGGTTTCATTCATTTTGGAACTATTTTTAAGTACTATATCACACACCTGCAGGTTGTCAGCCACTATTGTGACAAACTGTACAGCCTACATGATAATTCAGGATTCTAGGAAAGAATATATATAATAGATTTGCTTTTTATCCATGGTGGTACTGGAGAACCCAATGGAAGTGCATGTGTCTTGGTTACATGTTTTACTTGATCAGTTCTAAGAGCCTTTGGTAATGATACCTTAAATTTCAATGCTACTAAAACAAACTTAATATTCAAGACCCCTGAGAAAATGCTCTGGGTTTAGACTTACTGGTGGGAAACAGGAGTTCCAGGTTTCTGTATCATCATCTCTGCTTGTACTTATGCTGACATTGCAGCTATCAATCCGTAACGCACTCAGCCCATGGGAGATCCCAGCATCCCGTAATTCTTCATTTTGTGGTCTCTTCATGCTGGCCAGCATCTGTAGCTCAGATGAACTCAGTCTATTTGACTGGTACTTTTTCCTGTCATACTCCTGCGAAATAAAATGGAAAAGTCAACAATGTAGACAGGATCACAGAACAGAACAGATGAATGAGACCCACAGAGACCTTGGAGAATCTCTTGGAGAATTTCTCAGAGAATCTTCAAGAAGCTACAATACTTAGGAAGAGATAAATGTTTACTAGAAAAAATTAGTTAACAGATTTTTTTTCAGCTATGAAGATCAAGTATATCTACACATAATTACAGGAAGGAAGAACACTACAAACACTGTCATGAACTGCAGTTTTGATCCAGGGTGTTTGGTGAAGTTGCCATTCTACTGCAATTAAAAATAAGATAAAAGCAGGTTTTAAGAAGTTCAAAAATCCATCAGCTATTAAATGCAAATCTTGAATTAAACCAAATCCCATAGTTATCACAGTATCATCAACACCATCAGCATAACATTTAGTTACTGGTCAAGCACAGCATAAAATTTCTCTGGAAAGCTATGCCCACAGTAAATTTCAAAAGTTATTCTGGCAATTTGCTAGAGTATGAATTTCCAAGTAAATGTCAACATCTTTTCACTTTTCTTCAAATCCACTGGTTGAACTGTTAATGTAATTGTTGTATCAAACTTGATCCACAGGCCAAAAACTTCCAACACATACTAACAATTTTGCAGCTGGTACTCAATCCTCACACAAAACCTCAAGATAAGATAAAGTCACCCAACCTGCCGTTGGCATCACCTTTGTTTAAAAAGAACTTCTTCTTTAAGAAAATATTTCCCATTTTTAAAGGGTGCACATAGATTGCTCCTTCAAAAAGGAACAGGTCTAATACCTGAGGCATCCAGTTTTGGTTCTACATGGAACTACAAAGCTTCTCTGATTGAAAAGTGAATCCAAGCAGTGACCAGGACTCGAGAGGACTTAGATCACTGGAATATTGGCCCGTGGGCTGCGAGACAGTGTGTAACAGTATCCCAAAGACAGACATGCTCTGATTCTAGCGAAGAGAATGGAGCTTTTGGGACAGGAGGGTACCATGTTCCTGGCAGAAGGGAGGATCTCAGCCTGTTTTGCTGTGGGACGGCACCGGGCAACTGAAGACCTCAAAGACACACACAGATCAGCAGTACAAGTGATACGAACACTGACAGCTTTTCCTGCCATGAAATGCAGAGTGTGATGTTTTAGTGTGTCTTCTAGGGGTACAAAAGTCACTTTACCAGCAGATTTCATACTGAAATTATGATTACAACTCCTTTGCTTTCTTCCTATGTAATACAAGGTACAAGAAGACAACAGAAGATACAAGGTATAAGATGACAGAAGCATTCCATTCCTCTTTTACCCCTGGCTTATAAGGTCCAAGCATAATTCCTGAATGTTGTGATTACTACTACCATTTTTAATCCTAAAATAATAGGAGATGTTTTCTCTAGACTCTTTCTGATGCCTGTCACTAGCTCAGTGACTGTTAGGCATTTGTTCACCTCACCCAAAGCTCGCCGTGTCACGCCTGGGGAGCCCACTTTGCTTTGATGTATCAACATTCCACCAGATCTGCAGCTACGGTGATGTTTATTGATCTTATTGAACATGCTGATTTCTTGTAAATTTTCCTATATATAAACCTTCTACAGTTACTTGATTATTATAAGAGAAGCTTTGGCTTATCTTTCTTCCCTCCTGTAATTGGCAGGCAATCATTAAAATGACAGCACGGACTGGTGCTCTGCCGAATAAAAGCACTAACTATAGAAAGAACTTTTTTTCTCATTCTCTTTTTAAAAAAAGCAAAAATATGCCCAAACCTGCTTGTCTTTTCCTTTATACCTATGAAGAAAAATGCATAGATTTTTTGAATTATTCCAGCATAATTCTAAACATCTGCTGTTCCCCCACCCCTTCCCCAGATTATTTCAAATTGCCGTTCTGTTTTCTTTTCCTGTAATGGTCTCACTCTGAAAATACCATAATCAGGAAGGAGAAGAGATGATATGATCATTTTCTGTGTTAAACATCCCCCACAACAAACTAATGAAGGAGGAATAGTTTGGACTATTTACTCTTCAGCTTCAGATGACTGCTACCAAAAAGCCTCTTCACAAATTTTATATTGTCTTTGTTGGTTTTCAAAGAGAGAATTTGAAAACTGAATTTGAAATTAAGTTAACTTTGTAATTTAGGAGAATCTTTTGATGTAAGAAATAATTTTGCAATACTCATAAATTTGTCTAAAATTAATATTTCATTTAGTAATTAAAAGCTTATCTTGTCTATTTGCATATCCTTCCCTTACAATAAAGTATTTTTATTAAGCACTTAAAACTTTTGCTAGATTGACAAAACCTGTTTAAAGGATTTAAAAAAATATATAATGACATTTGCATTCTTCTAGGTTCAAATGATTTATTCAGAATTGTTTGAATGTAGTTATACGTGTGGAAAACTTTAATTACCAGCTATCTACATGCTTGCAATATTACCCAGAGGGCTATACTTCTTTCTTAATTAAAAATATTTGAACTTAATAATAGAGAACTCTATTAAAACATGAATAAAACATTGCAAGAAACCAGGTCCTTAAAGCATATTAAGCAGCTGGCAAATCAATTGCAGGAAGAGTTGGTTAAGCATTTTTTTTTCCTTTACTAGTCCTCTGTATGAGCACAAAAAGAAGTGTCAGAGATCTCCAAGGAAGGGCTTCTGGAAAATTTTAAGACTTGATCAAATCAAGTATAAGACCTAAATCTGCCAGACACTTTAATCTTGTGTTCTGTAGCAATAAAACAAATTCTGTAGCTAATGAGTTTTTATACATTAATAATAGGATTTATTCTTGGAAAAAAAATACTTACAAGCAACAAATCACATGTGCAATACATTTACAGCTACAAGAGCAGTATGGTAATAACCTTACTGTCTAAATTAGTAATCAACTATTGCAATCCACCAAGAGACTGCATTTAGCTGTGTTCTACAGGACAAAGTTGATGACTGCATTAAACACTGATAATACCTTTTAGGAAAGTAATAAATGTATAATTTCATTTATTATGGACAGATAGATTACAGTTATGATAAGTAATAAACATACTTGAGTTTTAAGTGGAACAATTTTCTAAAACTTGAAAAGATCAGGAAACAAGGAATATATTTGATCTCAAAGATGTAAGTAGTTACTGGAAAATAGAAAAGTTAAATTCCTAGGAGGAAAACGGAATGCAAAATATAAAGTAATTTTATCATACACATTCACTGTGTATTAACATCTCTAAGAAAAAGAGAATCAGATTATCAGTATCAGCTGGGGCTTTTCTTATCACTGAAAATTACAGAAACATTATCTTCTTTCCAAATAGAAATGAACCCATGCATTGCTTTCTTCCACATTTTCTACATCACTAGTGGCAATTCTAATATCTTTTCCAGATTATAAATACATGGAACATATGTTGCTATTTGCAGGATTTTCTTTGCTTTTCAATGTTTTTTCTTTTCATACTCTTTAAAATCACCAGCCAATGATACTTCTCATTATCATAAAGTCTCAGCACGCTTTCTGATTTTCACTTGCACTATTGTATTTCATTCTCCTTGCTTCCCCCTAATCTACTTCCTTCCCAAAGAAAACCAGTCTTCACAACCTCCAGGGAAAAGGATGTTCTGTTTTTATCAGGAAAAGTGACTGGCCTTTACCAATCTTTATAGGAAGAGATTTCCAGAATCTCCAGTCTGAGAGACAACGACACTTTTTCGTGAGACTCATAAACCCCATGCCAGCACCAGTACTGAAAGAAACTCATTTCAAAAAAAAGCACTGAAGCATCAGTGGCATGGCAGGATGAGCATTTCCCCATCAAGGACACACAGAAACGCTGAGCACGTGTTTTCCTAGACACTACTCTTGAATCTGGTGCCCAGTTTGGATTGCTTTTCTCAGCCCACTGCCCAGATTTCCATACCCACAGTGGACTGCAGGGCTGTCCATCCTCAGCAGCCAGAGCAGCCCCAGGTAAGCAGGTAGAGCCATTCAGCACAACGGTCCTGCCCCAGCAGCAGCAGCCTTGCCCCATGGAAATCGCCCTTCCTGCTTCCCCTTTCACAGAGGCAGTGAAATCAGGCAACTAAAACCGACTGTAGCAACAGGTCACAGAAATGCTACAGACTAAAACTGCCACAGCAGAATGACAGCATGCTCTCCTGATGGGAACAGTGACCGCAGAATCCTACAGCAGATGAGACAAACTACAAGGACGCAATAATAATATTTTCGTCATGTAAATGTGGTACAGATCATATTCCAAGATGTTAAAGCAGAAAAATTTTCCCAAACAATGCATAACTACTTCACAGAGCCCCCCAAAAAAGAGAAGTGTCTATTCTTTTGGTCCCCAGAAATGTGCAATACCTGGGCACCAAAGATATTACAAGAAATTCAAGATATATTAAAAATATTATAAAAGAAACCCCATGCTTTCAATAATGATCATGCACTAGTTAAATTCAACATCCCTGGGTTAAAATATAAAACAATTCACAAAACAGCAATCCTGGGACTAAATACCATAAAACTCCTTGACCTGTAAAAGAAACAGCTGCAATGGAATATGGTACACAGCCATCAAGAAGGAAGTGGCACAGGTAAGAATATTAATTAAAAAAAAAATTCTTCTTTTTTTTTTTTTTAATAACAACCAGAAGAATAAGAAAGCAGCAGGAATGAGACAATGAATTCAAAACAAAACAAAAAAAAAGACTGATTTCTCTTTGGAGTATTGTTTTGTGTGCCACAAAACCCTTCAAAATCAACTTTCAACAGACTAAGCACAGTAAATGCTGTTATGATAAAGCCAGAATATATCTGAATAGAAGATGTACTATTAATCACTTCATGCAAATGGGTATATCTCATATAGCCTCTCTATACAATCTAGTAATTTAATTTCAAAGTAAAAATCACTTACACAAGTCTGTGCTGTCAGACGTGAATTTTCTTTTGAGACTTTCTTAAGAGATGTTTTAGTGACAGAACTTTCTAATTGATCTGAAACTCCTTCATATCTTTCAGTTCCTTCAGATACATTTCTAATTACTCTAAAGGATTTAGATTTACTTTGAATTGGAGAAAGAGAAGGGATTGGCTTTAAACTTCTCTGAAAGCTAATAGATTCTGTTTTTCTCGTGGTGGAATGCTGTGGTTTCGATAACTCGGTCTCTTCGAAGTTTTGTTTGCTGTGTTTCTTATTCTTCCAGTATTCATTTCTCTGTGACATCTTATTTAATGGGATATTTTTTAAAACTGCTGAATCAGATGTTCCTTGTCTACTGTGGCTGCTCTCAACGCTCTCAGTACTCTGGATGAGCTCACCATTGTCATCCTAAATTTAGGAAACAAGAGTGGTTGGTTCCCTCTCATCATCACACAATTCAGTTTTACATAACCTTAACACCTAAAAATCTCTCTTTAATCTCTGCTTCCTCTTTCTAAATTTACAAGGATTCTGAAAAACAGCTGCTTTTTTTGGCAAATATACTGACTATACCATAAACATTCTTACATCTCAAGGTGATTGCTCTTTTCAAAATGTCAGGAAAAATTTTCAATGCTGGTGATGTCCCAAACCTGTGTCTTACCTGATAATTATAATTTCAATAGAATTTATTACAACTGTAAACCAAAATGAAGCAGAGTCCATGACAATGATGTCTTTCCATTGAATTATTAATATTCCACATCTTCACACTGCATTTTCAACTTAAATGTAGAAGAAATAACTCCTGCTGAGATCACTTTGCTCTGCTCTGGTAATTGTATGGTACTGAATATCATATTCATTACCATTTGAATACAATTTAAGAATTTTAGAGGCTAGTTTATTAAACTTATATCCATGCTTCTAATGTCGTCTCTGCAAAATATCCCATGAATCAAGTGTATGATGCTCACTCATACCCCATCTCAAAAACAATCTGCAGCACTGAACAGATGGAAAGAGAAATAATGGGGAAGTGCATCTAGTGTTTGCCTCAATGTTGTTATTCCCAAGGAAGAAAGGATGAGAGGAGCCTCATCTTCATCTCATGATGCTGCTCCTGTGCCGTATGTTCCCACACAGGATGTAAGGCAGTGTCACCTGCAGTGTGCCTCTCACAGCTGAGGCGCAATCCTGCTGCTCATGAAAGGGATCAGAGATTGCTACTGACTTCAGTGAGTCCAGGATTACACACCATGAAATGTACATTCAGAAAGATAACCCCTCAGTTTTATTAATGGTACACACTTTGGAAATTCATAGTTTCATTCCCTCAGTTATTTTGTAGAACAGTTAAATTCAGTCCATCTTGCTTTATGCAACTCGGTTACATTTTACTTCTCTGCTATGAGCTACAGATTCAAATGCTAAGAAATACATTTTATAATTAAAAGTGAAATATACTAGAACGTTTATAAAGGTAGGGACTTTAGCAGTTACTGTAATGACAATGAAATTATTGCATGCATTGACAGTTCAGCAAATTTCTATATAGTATCAGATGATATTAGACAGATATACTAAAAAATGTTTCTTTCTTTCATTAATTTAATTGCTGAAAGATTTCCACATTGCAAAAGAATTAAAGTTGGTGATTCTCAGACAGGATATAAACCACCAATAACCAAGTGACTTTCAAAAGCTGGAATTTTGTAGTTCACTTTCAACAATGTCAATGAGCAAAACCAGTCTCCATTTACAGTTTTAAAAGGCACAGTGAAATCTTATTTACTGAACTCTTGAGCAACCATAAAGGACTTGGATCTCACTCAAATCTATGGTACAGGTTTTCCTAAAATATTTTTTGTAGTAATGATGCCCAGTTCTGGCATCTCTCTGTTAGCGCAGGGACTGACAGAGTTGGGTTTCTTTCGTCAGCTTGTTACACAAGTACACTTGCACTGAGTCCTGTATCCAGTTAGACACAGCAACCTGACAGAGACAAATCTACCTGTAGGTATTCGGGGAAAAGATGATTTATCCTCTCTGTCTGGCTTGAAGAGAGACTCTCATCCTAGGAGTTTTAGGATGAAGACTGCTTTATCAAGAGTTACATGTACAAAGTGGCCTACCTCTTCACTGCTGTCAGTTCCTTCAAAGCTATCTTCAGTTTCACTTTTCTCATGTTCTCCGTTACTGTCTGGCTCCAAACCCAAAGGGAAAACACGACTTTGTGGTGACATGTTTGGAGACCTTCCATGAGGAGCTGATCGAGGTCTTGATGAAAATGTGAAAACCTCTTTATCGTTCCTGTGATGATCAGCTGTTTCCCTGCTGTGATGTTCACCAGAGGCATTCTGGGCTGAGGGTAAAGCAGGGCAGGGTGAAGCTCCAGCAGCTCCAAAGTGTTCCTCCCTATCCAACTGAATACTCCTGAACCTCTGTGGAGACACCTCTTTATCTGAAACACACAATTTCAATGCCAAACATGTAAATTGTGAGCTACTCTGATCAATCTCATTTTCTCAGGAAGTTGTACAGCAAAGTAAGATTTCCTAGTACAGAAACATTTTGCTTATCAAAGAAGAATAAGAGTGATGAGAACACAACGAGAACAATCAGGTTGCTTTCAAAGTGCAGCAAGGTTAATCTAAACATTTCTAATCACAGCTCTAAAAGTATACAGGCTTTGGTACATGACATGCAAGCCTGTAATTTGCAAACATGAAACTATTTAGCTGTCAAGATTTGAAACCTGCAACTGAACTTTATTCTAGGAAAACATAATTTAATTAAATATGGCCATTGATCTTTTTCTATAGGCATTTTTTGTGTCTGACATTTTAAAAATAATCACACATTGGTGGAAAGTTCATAATATTACAATTTTCTCCTTCTTTATTGCTGAAATTCCACACTTTTACATTCAGAACTTATGGTTTAAATCTCAAACTACTGTTCTGGTAAAAAAGTGTGACATGAAAAATGTATAAAGATATCTGTTTCACCAAGTTTCCCTGCATACAGCCACAACTAATCTGACAATTTTAAAACAAACAATAAACTACAGAAATGGATTTAAAGATTGAGTGCACCAGATACACATGAAAAACCCATTTTTATATTTTTATTGTTAACTTATATTTTACTGTTTGGAATGATGATATAGAAAAAAATGTCAATTTGATTGATTAAAACCAATCTCAAATAGCATCTAAGAAAAGGAGAATTGCTCAAGTATGCAATACTCCTTATCTTCATTAAAGGTAGTGTGGTGTGGATTATTCACTAGATATTGAAACTTCCCAGCTCCATAAAACAAAGTTACCATCAACCGTATTAAAAAAACCTCAATAAAAAAATACTAAAAACCTAATAATAAAGTAGCATTGCAATAATAAAATGCCTGCCATCACAGAAGACAGTAAGTTTAGCGTGGTATTTTGTGCTTTACTGTGATATTTTAGTTTTAGTTTTGTTAAAATTACCACTTCAGACACATTCAGCAGCTTGGGTGGGTGGGAGAAAGTATGAATCACCATAAATGAAGGCAAAAGAAAGAAAAATGAGATTCCAGGAGAAACAGCTGTCTTCTTACTGGGTTGCTGTGATTTTTCCAGTTAATATCCAGGAACCAGTGAAAAGTAGGGACTTGACATGACTTGTATGAACATGGCCGGCACCTCCTTGTTCCAAAAAAGACCATTTTTCAATCTCTACATGAAGACCATCTTCAAATACCTTCAAAACTTACCTAGCTAAGAAACATTTTGTATTTTTTCTTCTCTCAGCACTTTGCAGTCTTCTGACCAGTCTGGTACCCACCCCTCCACTTTAATCTAGATGCATTTTATTAGGTTTCACTGGCAGTGTCTTGACTAAGACCAAAATCCATAGCATACACTCTGTTAGCATTCAGAAGGTCTCTTCCCCATCGTGAAATTGGATTTGACATGTCTCATGCTGCCTTTGTGGTTTACAAATATGCACTAACAGCTCAGACCACTGTAAAGAGCCCTCTAGGGTATGGTTATACACTTAGTGCACAACCCACTTCAGGAGAATTCACTAATTCTTATGCACAAAGGACTGGGAATGAGTAGAGAGGAGTGGCTTAATTTTTTGGTTTACTGGCTTAGTAACAACCCACTTCCCACATGCAGTCTCACCTGTTCTATTCTCATTCTAGAATAACTTCCAATGTAGTTGTTGCTGTTTAATTCGCAGAGGGCATTACAGATACAATTTTGTAATGAATTATGAAGGAAACAAGGTGATGAATCACTTGCTTTTTAAGATTTTAAACCAATTTTGAATGAAGCATCAAAACATGGAAAAGAAATTTTAAGCAACATTTTCTGTCAAGTGTTTAGAGAATGTGAGGCAATTAGAGCCTTTAACTTCTGACTTCTGCTCCTGGATCTGCCTCAGATATCCAAAAATTTCTTACACTTTACTCACAATTGTAATGTCTTGCCCAGACCAAAAGGAGTTCAGAAATATAAAGAACTACTTTAAAAGACTTAGTATCTATATAATATTAGCCTGAATATTCTGCCTTTCTAGTCTAAGCCTCCCTGTAAAGAGGTACATTCATTTCCAGAGATGATGAAGAACTATACTTGAGTTAAGAGTAAGTCAAACCCAAATATTCGTTCGCATAGCACTGTACTTATTCCTAATGAATGTGCAGGGGGAAGACAGAAAAGTCTGTAAGACTTGAAGATGACATTTTATGCTGGTTACAGAGTTCAGCAACTTCTGTAACCTATAGTCAGTGTAGCACTTTCTTAATAGTCCACAAATGAAAGACACAGGGAGTTTTGGACCAAACAAAATCCCATTACCTCTCCAACAAAAACGATACTAGAATTTCTTTTTAACTCATAATTTCCATGTCAATTGTAATGAATAATTTGAAGTACATTCTTAGCAAAATATGCAAACTACTATGTAATCACAACATTGCAGCAAACAACATAAATGCAAGAATGATCACCTTAACATCTAATTAGCTCTTCTACATAGTCAGACTTATGCTAAAGCTTCTAATTGTAGCCTAACATTTTAATGAAGGTTTCAGCACTGAATAAAGAAGACTGGCATAAACAATGTTCACTTATTTTATTTCTTCTCTCAGGTCAAGTTTATCCCCCTTTGGAAGAAGTCCAGAACAGAGCCTAGAAGAGGACTTTCGTTGATGAAGAAGTGGCTTATAGGAAGTTCCTCAGAACAAATAAATCCAGTACTTAGGGATAAAGAAATCATGATGTCATCTACATACAATTAGAAAACTTCATGTATTGAAAAGAAACTGAAATCTGCAAGCTGAGCTATCAGTGACATGCAATGAAAATACAGGAAAAAATGTTGTAGAATTTTACCTTACAAAACCCACATCACGCATTTATCCGCCTGTACACACAATTAAGACTATAAAAGAAACAGTTTTCACTCTTGCAAACACAAACAGCAAAAGAGCACAGTTTGTACATTGCTTTCTTCCTCAGTTCTCTGCTTTAAAATTTACAAGAGGACATTTAGACCAGCTGGTCTACTGCCCTAAGGCTGTCTTTTCATATCACTTATATTTACATAAAATAACAAGTGTTGATTAATTTTTCTACAATTCTAGCACTCGATAGAGGCCCTGGTGTTCTAGATGAAGAACAAGTTAAGGCAGTGATTCCTGCCCCAGACTTCCCAAAGTTCAGGTAAATAGGAAGGAACTAAAAATTCTCCAGAATTCTCTACTTGTCTGAACATCTCACATCTCTTTCAGTCAAATTATGAAACCCATAATAGCAGTTAAGGATTACTGATACAGCCATAGCACATAATAACTTCTGAACATCCCAAAAGAATAAACACAATGGAAATCACTCACAGCGTGAAGGAAAATCTCATTGGTCAATTTTTGAGCACATTTGAGTAGTCCAACCACTTTTCAAATTGGTGGCTATGCCTTTTAATAGAAAATAACACTACCTTTTCATAGAGACAAGGGCTACTTTTGCCACAATAATGCATTTCCCAGACACATGCAAAGCAAGTTGATTAACACCATATGACAAAAAAATATCCACACCTTTTGGCAGACAGGTGTGAAATGTAAGCTCTCTTTCTGTGAATAAGAAAAGAAATAATTCAGCACTGGACTTTATAAACAAAACATTCTCCCCCTCACCGATATTACATAGGTACCATAGTTAACATTCTAAACTCTTATCTGGGATAAGTAAAATTTCTTGTACGTTTCATATTTGGAGTCTTCAGTGTTAAATTTATTAGGGATTTAAAGAATAAATTATTTTTAATTCTTTTCCTTTAATCATGAGAGCATAGAATTTTTCTTTTTATATTCATTCACTGCTCTGGTACTCTGCTTAATCCTGCAAATCTTTATCAATGCTCAAAAGCAATTCTCTTGCAGGGTGCTTGATTTCCATAATCCCCCACAACACAGACATTTATTTTTTATGTGAACTGGTTTTGGGTCCTTTGAAATTTACAACAGATAGTCCCTCACACCACACTGAACTGAAATGTAAAATAACACAAAATGAGTACCATACCACTGGTTATCTCCCATGTGGGTTCAGCTGAATTTTTTACAGATAATCTTCTATGACTGCTCTTGTCTGGTGATGGTACTTGTGGTGAGGTGAGCTGAAAATCTGCTTCTCCACCTACAGATGTGTTCTGAATCTGAATTTCAGGATCTGGAATGCAATGCAGAAATGAAATGCTTGTGGAGACTCATATTGTGTGCATATGGAGCACTGTACTGGGATACAAACACCTTCCACACAGCAAGGGAATCTTGCAGGGCAGCAGGAACATGGCAGCCCCATGGAAGTAAAAATGTAACACTAGGTAGGGAAGAAGGGCAAACCATAGTAATTATTAAAAACAGGCTTGAAAAAGTCTGCAAAACAGTCAAGACCCACTGCAGCAGCTCAGTTATTTTCACAGCATGAGGAAAGAGGAGCATGTGCATAAATAGTGGCTACTGCCAGCAGGTGCTGATCCCTGGCTCAATCACTCACAACACAAATAACTGCAGAGAGAATGAGCATTTATTCACCCCCCATACAGGAGAATAAATCATGATTTAATGAATATGTCTTCAGTAATTAATTAGGTAGATAAAGGATTACAAAAACAAAGAATTAAGTCTTAGATTCAAAGGTACAATCATGCAAAAATTTTGGCAGTTTGAGAACTCTACATATTATTTGCTTTATGCTCTTACCATTTTGACATTCATTTGCAGTTGTTTGGAGAGTATTGTTTTTGCCTCCTTGATCTAAACTATCACTGCAAGGCCAGAGTGACAGCTCCAATCTCTCAATATCTGGTATGGATTCAGTTGGCATTCCTGAATTTTGAAGTTGGCATGATGTTTTGCTACCTAAGGTCTTTTTTACCTTCAAAGACATTATTTCTTAATGAAAGAAAAAAATGTAACAGCTTTCAAAATACTCAAAGGTAAACAAACATTTTGAATTACACTTCTTTTTCCAAATATATATTTAAAAATCTTTTTTAAACGTTATATTTTCAGCAAACTTCCTGGTAGGCTCTATTCAGCGTGGTATCTTCAATCTTTACTGTCAAGTAGCAAGCGTTTGTTTTTTTTTTTTTTCACTGAGTGAATGGAACAAGGCAAAGAAAGGGAAAAAAATTAAAATTCACTATCAGAACAAAAGGACTAAAACTTGTAGTTATCTTAGACCTCAGGAGTCTTTTCTTCTTTGGAGAAAGGAATATCATTTTACATCTTGACTTTCAACTGACTTCCTACATAATAGTCTACTTCCTTTGGCTGTATCCCTTGTTCTTGGTGTTAATCTGAGAGCTGTAGTCCTGATCAGATTCCAAAAATCTGCATTTTCATTGCTGGCAGACTGGGACCAGGTGTTTTCCCTGGCATTGTAAGTGGCAGTATTGCACGTAAGGCTGACTATCAGAGCATACTGAAACGTAATTTCTGTTCTTCATTATATCTCTCATCATAAGGAAAAATATTTACATACACAGAGAGAAATTTCAGTGGTCTAGAACAAAAAATTCAGAAAATAAGAATGATAACAAATCACAGAGTAATTTCAGTAGAAAGAGGCATCTTTAGGTTTGATGCTGAAATTAGATCAGCCCGTTTCAGTGAAGTTTTGAAATCCCCCAATCTCTCCATGACCCTGTTTCAGTACTGAAGGGTCTGCAGAGCCTCTCTGCAACCAGGGCCCCCCGCTCTTGGCTTTTCAAGGCACCTCTTAGAAGAAGCCTTGGCTTCTCCACAGCCCTGCATTCACTGAAAACAGCAACCAGATTCCCCCTTAGCCTTCTCTCCTGTGGGCTCCACAAACCCACACCCTGTGCTGGAGCCACCCAAGCTTTCTCCTTGCCCTCCACTGGATGTTACAGGATCTCGTACTGGGGGTCCATGACCTCCCGCAGTTCTCTGGAGCAGCCTCTGAAAAAAACCTTTAGCGTAACTCGTCTCTTTGTCAATCTCTTCCTTTGCAAAAGTGCCAATGGTGTAATCGGAATTTAGCCCTTCTTACCTTTCCAGATACCTTTGCATTGGTTCTTCTGTTTGAAGATGGAGGTGGCCCAAGGATCTTTGACCCAAATGCAATATGTGATACATCTTGAGTTTTACTGCTGCATATCTTGTCTTGGCCTCTATTAACCAAGCTACCTAAGAAAAATAACAGTTGAAAAAAAATTGCAATACTTACAAACAATAAAAAGTAGTATTTTTTAAAAATCAACTAAAAGAAAATAATGATGAATACTAAATAAATATAAAAATTATGTTCCTTTAAAGTGCAATCCCTAGAAATATAGGAATAGCAAATGCACATTTTATAAAAGTGTGTCAACATATCAGCAAGAAACATTCGGTCTATTATAGAGACATATTTCTAATCTTCTTGCTTTAAAGATTTATTTAAAAGCAGGTTATCTATAAACAAAAAAAAATGGTTTGCAGGATTTCTTTAGAACTTCAATGAAAACCTAACTTATGACAGGAAGAAAAAACCCCTCTAATTAATAAATAACAGAATAAATAAATAATAACAAAAAAACTGAGGCAAGACTGTCAAGGTATCAGTCACAGCTCAGAGAACTATTTACATGTAGTTTGCTTTTTGAAATTATTAAATCTACTGTGTTACCAGGGCTGAGCCCTAATATTGCAAGCACACTCTGTTGCTGGTAAAATGTTCTACCCTTTCCACTATTTATTTTTTTTTACTGCTTAAATTGTAGATTCATTTTTATAAGTCTTTTAAAGCACAGAAACTGCCAAACAGTCTTCAAGAAAAACAAAAAGTAAACATGAAATGCAGGTGAATGTTCTGAAAAAAAAAATTAAAAAGGAAGGACAGTAAAATGGTTACATATTAATTTCACCATCAGGGTTGCAGAGCTGCATGTACTATTTACTTTCCTCTTCTATAATTCTCCAAGACTGTCAGTGAATTCTCCTTTCCAGAGCTGATAAAAATGGTATCTTCACATTAATTTATATTTAATACTTACAATGTCCAAAGATATTTTCTTGCTACAGCTTCAGTGTTAAATTGCTATCTCACTTTAGAGATTTGACACCTTCATAAAGCAATAAAGTAGAAACAAAACATTTTGTCGATTCCCCTAAGCATTTTTCACAACCTTATTTCAAGATCAGCTTTATTTACAGTGTCATCAAGGAGATGAAAAACAGATCATGCATTAGCCACCAATATCATCATTTACTGCACTAATAAGCACAGAAGAAGCTCCTGGCTGCCATTACCTGCCTCCCTTTTTCCTGATGTGACATTTGGTTGCTGCTAACAGCTGCCATTTCACAAGATCAGATGACCTGTCTCGGTTTAACATTAATTTCTTTTTGCTGGCTACCTTGGGATGTTGTTAGCTTCAATTAGAAAATCTGATTTGCATTAAAATCTTTCTTAATGACCACATTAATTGACTGCAATTAATTACCTACATCTACACATAACAGTGTGTTGATAACATAATGAAATAACATGTGTAATTAACAGTGGATGATACTAAAAATAATTTGGGCTTTTCATTATCAAATAAACAAAAAGTTTAGTGAATTAAAAGAACATTTTTCAATTAAAGTGTACTTAAATGTACCAAAACTTCCAATTTCCAGTAGGCCAACTTCTGAAATTTGAAAACCATGTCTGGAGGAACACATGCTACGTTCAGAAAATGGGATTAAAAAAAGATTAAACTTTAAACTGAAGACCTTTAATCTTCACGCAGGTGAGGGATGTTATCATTAATTATTTTGCTATATATTCCTAAGGGCTATATGTCTATGTAGTCCAGATGGTAAAACCTGAGTCTTGTCTTAAATGAACATTCATTTCTTCTGCTTAGATGCATCATTCACACTATTGTACTCATCTAAATTTTACAGTCCCTCATGTTTTGACAATCCAGCCAAGAACTATTTATTTTTGAATATAGCCACTGAGAAATTGGATTACAGAGCTTCTTCTGCTATTTCAAAGGCAAATTTATAATCCAACTTCACAACAGAATTTTAGCTTGACTACTTGTAGGGCCGTAATACTCTAAAAGTATTATTTTCCCTTATTATAAAAATGGTACTTGCTTGTAAAAAAAAAAAGTGGAATGTAATTTAAACAAGTAAATATATGAAGGGCCATACTCTGAGCAAAAATTCAAGCCTCCTACTGCTCATTTCAGCTGCTGTAGGACAAAGATTGCCTTTGCTAATGAGGTATATTGAGACAGAGCAAAAGCTAACAACTTGAAAAGCAC
Source organism: Pardalotus punctatus (assembly GCA_013400915.1). Lineage (NCBI taxonomy): Eukaryota > Metazoa > Chordata > Aves > Passeriformes > Pardalotidae > Pardalotus > Pardalotus punctatus. The sequence goes on from VZTX01024400.1 coordinate 124,951, forward strand.
CAGCATTGGCAGCTTAGTGCGGATGATGAAATCTTTATGAGGTGTTTTTTTCATATTCTGGGAAAAGCAGAAGACAAGAAGTTTAAAAAGTATTTAAAACAAACTTTTGATATTTCCAAGGTTGTTCTCATAGTTTATTTTTCTTTGGAGCTTCATGAGATGGTATAGTCTTAAACTTAACCAGTATTTATCATTCTCTGTGACCTTGTTCCTTTGGTCGATCCTTTGCACGTCTATTTCCAGAGCATTTTAACAGAAATGGTGGAAACAATTATTCATTGAATTCAAACACTAAAGATGAGAATCCTCAAGGCTGAGAAAGTTCTAAACCCAGTGGAATAAAAATCTATTTTCCTTACCTACAGCACCACTTCTAACATTGCCTACACTGATGAAAATGGGTTCTTTATCTAATCTGCTTTCGCAGACCCACTTTGAAACTACTTCAGTCCTGCTTCTTTCTCAAAAGGTGCTCTACCACCCTGTTGTAGTATGATCATATGACTCATAAAAAGTGGTACAGAGGAAGGGGAAAATGAAATACTTTAGGAAGACATTGCAACTATGATAAGCGTTAAACCAAAGTTTTAGCTTTGTGTCTTGTTCAGAAGCCAACAATGACGGAACAAAAGAGTAGAGGAAAGAGGGAGCCTAAAGAGAGAGCTTTCACCTGCATGCTTTTCTAAGTTCTAGCAGTAAGAAGTTTATGTACTTCTCCAGATTAAGCTAAAAATAACAGTTAAACCAACATTTTAAGAAGAGTGAAATCATCTGTTCTCCATGAAGGACAAGAATCAGAGCACCTCATTCTAAAATCCATTGTAACTCCCATTTTAAGAAGTGCTTGCACATATTCCAGGATATTTACTGCTGCAAATGGATTTAGAGAATAACCTTTTTTTTTTGAAAAAAAGGGTACAGATCAATTATGTGTATATGCAACTGAATTAACAAAACCAGTCTTGTAAATTGGTAAACCTGTAAATTTTTTCCTGGGCATAAGAAAATAACATTTTTGATAATTTAGAATTCTAATCAATGAAATTTAGTGACATATTAGTGAAAGATATTGTGTTTTTTCTACATTGATTTATTTCCTCATTGGAATCACAGCTGATTTCTTCAAAACTCAAAAAACTGATTCAACCCCCCCAACATTCTTCAACTACAAAGAAACATGTCAATATCTGAAAATTTTATTTCATCCTTTACATAGTTCTGTGAAGAGCACTACTACTTATGAATAATTTTACAACTGCAGATTTCCAATAATGAACATAAATAACCTCTGTCTCTCTCTCCTGCTGTTCCTTAATGATGATCTATCTCTTAACAAAATTGTTTCAAAGAGATAATCAGTATTTTAGATCAAGACAATAAGGACTGTAAAGATATTTGCCTTCGTGAAATTCTGCTGTTGACTTCACTGCAGGTAGGAAGCAATACACAGTTTTAAAGCAAAACAGCAGCTTTAGTAAAAAGCTCTCAATTGTCTGACCCAAGTCTATTTAAGAAATTCCACACCTTGGCATTTGTATCTGCAATTCAGTTTCTACTGATTCTTGGCTTAAAGATCTTATTCAAACAGACATGCCAACTTAAACATAAAAATACAGCAAATGCTAGTCTAGAACAGGCCAAAAATCTCCCTAACATTCAGTTTCAAAGGCCAAACCCAAATGCTTCAGAAATATAGCAAGATAATTCAGTACACATTTTTGGAATCACCTACCTTCAACCCAGCTCTTAGAGTAAGACTGGAAAAACTTGGAAGGACAAGATTAAATTTTCTCTTTGCATTTTTACTGCTGCAAAATACAACATTACCCTTACCCATACAAATTGCCAACTGATTTTGGAATCATACCGATTTCCTTACCAGCTTCTTTTAGCAGCAGATTCCATATTTTAACCATATTCTGTGTAACATGGTATTTTCTGAGTTTTTAATTTTCAACTGCATCGTCACATCAAATCATGTCTTGTTTTTTCGCCATGAGATAAGAAAAGCAGCCTTTATTGAACTTCCTTTGTATCCCTAGTTACTTTATAAATGCCATTATATCAATTTTTAATGTTTTCAGCATATCCCATGTGAGAGTTTTTCATTCATTCTGCTTCTCCCTGAATCACCTCTTGGTCTGTAAGATATTTTCTGAGATGGTTTAACTGACAATGTATAAAGTATTTCAGATAATAATGCAAAAATGATTTAAGGGTTTGATACCTTTTTTCATTTCATATGAATCTGAATTTCCTGCTACTTTGTTTTTCAAAACATATTAAAATCTGAAAATTCTGCAGAGCTGTATCTATGGTGATGGTAACCTTCCTTCTTCGAGTCATTTAATTTTGATACTTTAAAGCTTAACTGTAGTTACCATTCCTCCCCAATGTACAATCCTGTGCATTTAGCAAAGCTAGATTTCACCTGATATCATGTTACACATTTACCCTGTACAGTGGTCCCTAGACCATAATTTATCAACACAGTGGTCACAAGAAATAAAACCAGTAAAGTGAAAACCATGCTTCAAGAACTGTGATGTCTCCTGCATGTTACCTGCTCTGTTTTTCAGGGAAAAGTAAATATGGGATTGCCCATCTCACAAGCTTAAAACTCTCTGAAGTCCCACTCTTGATTAAACTAGCATCTGTATCATAACAGAATTTTTCTCCCCTGTTATTCACTTCTCTTTTGAGATTATTCATAACTATAATAAACAATACAGAGACTAGAACAAAAAACTTTTGGGGTCTCCTGCTGTTAGCCTTCAGCTGTAACAATAATTTAAAATTTAATCCTCCCTTTGCTTTCTCTTAGCTTTTATCCCAGTCAATAGCTTGTATTGTAGCACACAACTGCCAGCTTCTTTAATAAATCTCTTCTATGCAATGGTACCAAAGTCTAAATTATATGGTTTATTATTTGTAGCTTACAGAAACATTCAAATAACTCCAAGACACCAGTAAGACAAGGTTTTCCTTTTCAGAGGACACTGCATGGTCATATTTCCAGAAGCCTTTCACTGATGTGAACATACTTCAACAAGAAGTGTAACAACTTCACTGTAAAATGCTTCAATGTACATTCATATGACATTTCAAATATTGTTATAAATCTCATGCTTGAATTGGAATTATTCAGGCTGCACACAGATCTCAAATTATAGAACTGACGTGTCTGTGTGCTTGTGGCACGACAGCTGTGCAGGAGTTGTCATGTTTCATTTTAAGACACTAGAACTCTTAACACGGACATTTAACAAACAATCAATCGTTTGTACACACACTGTATAGATTGGATTCACAGTATTTTTAATACAACAGAATACCTCTTTCTTGCGCTGTATTTTCCCTACATTTTATTTCTGTCTTGTGAATTTTAGCTGGATTCAGCAATTGTGTAACTTGTGGCACATCAGACTTGAGCTGGCAGGTTTGAGGAATATCTGTGGGCTCACATGGAGCAACGCACGTACCTAGAATCAAAAAACATGGGCTTTACTTCACTCATGACACTATGGAATTCAATTTGACTTACATTATTTGGTAGATAATATATACTTTAGTTCATATGGCTATAAAAATCGAATAGATTATGGTAATTTGAAAAAATTGCTGCAATTGGTCACTTTTTATTGTAAATTTAAAAATTATATTGGGTACACTTTTAGGCCAAAAAATTTGAATACAGTTAAAGACATATATACTAGTGTCTGGAATAGCCATAGAAAATCAGCTTCTTTAATCCGGCAAGCGAAGAGGCAAAACAATCACAAAATACATTTTGTTAATTTTTATTACAACTCTGCTTTAATTATAACACTGATACAGTGATTTTCATAGAAAATGAACAGTTAAATATGGTATTTATACCAACCAGAGTGGGACTGAAGTAGCAAAGGAGAAGGCCCATATGTGCAAATAAAGAATTTTACAAGCTTTAATTCCAAACTTTGGACACCATCACCCTTTCATGACAAACTAAAAAGCTGTCAAGTTCTTGTGATGCCAGGCATTAGTAGAATGAGAGCTGATTGTCTCTTCCCTTTGATAATCAATATAGACTGAGTTCATGAAAGCTGCCCTCTACAAAGAAAGGAATCCATGTCAGAACCATTCCTGATGTGGCAATTTAAAATAATTTCAAATTTTAGAAGTCTTGAATTTAATAAGCTAATGAATATTAGCCTATTTCCCAAGGATAAGAAGAGGAAAACATAATCTGAAACCCAAACATGAATAATGGATCAAGTACTGAGATTCAAATAAAAAAAATCAAGTGTCCCATGTTGTCTTTCAGTAGTGGACATATTTTTTCAACCATTTGTTTTAGCCAAGCCAGTACATTATTTGTCATGGTTGGACAATACTTAGTGATAAAACCCCATGCATAACTTCTGGATCACTATGGAAACAAGAAACTAGGTATAGCTTAAGCTTGTATGCCTCAGTATCATGGGGCAGAAAAGGTGAATTATTTCCTCTTCTATCTCAATGATCTCATACAGAAATAGTTTCTCAGTATATGTGGTTTCTCCTTTGCATTTCTTATAATTTTAAAAATTCAAAACATACTGTATACTTGCTATTTGAAAAGAGTAACACACTCATTGCACCTTGAAGTCACTACTTCCACCACACCAAGCAGGTTGAAGCAAAGAACTCAACCCTGGTCCTGGTTTCTGCTGGGAAAGGTTTCATTTTCTTCCCAGTTGCTGGTAGGGTGCTGTGTTTTGGATTTGGGATGAGAACAGTGCTGATAACATTTTGATGTGTTAGTTGATGTTCAGCTCTCCAAGCTGCCCTGTCAGTGAGCACAAGAAGCTGGGAGGGGACACAGCCAGGACAGCTGACCCCAAGTGACCCAAGGGATATTACAGACCACATAGCAACATGCTCAGCATATCAACTGGAGGGAAAGCTGACTGGGGGGGCTACTAGTGCTAAACAAATTATGCAAATGAAAAAACAATTGTCTTTTTTGGGTTTTATTTCTATCTTTTTTTTTCCCCCTTGTCATTACAATTTGGTATTATTAAAATGTTCTTATCTCAACCCATAAATTTTCCTACTTCTACCCTTCTGATTCTTTCCCCCATCCCACTGCAGGGAAAGTGAGTGAGTGGCTGTGGTGCTTAGCTGTTGGCTGAGGTTAAAGCATGACAACTCTCAATACAAGCTGCAATGTCACTGCATTTAGTGGAGTTCAACTAACTGGTCCAATCATTCTGAGAGGGAAAAAGCTTTATCAAAGAGTAATTGCTATCTGAAAATTAATGATAACAAAAAACCAAAAAACCAAAAAACCCCAAAAAATTGTTTTTTCTGTAATAGGCTATGAAGTATAGAATCATTTTAATTCAGCCAAACCTTCAGTGGTAATGGAAATTTAAGATGGGTCTAGAGAACAAGTTTAGAGGTGCAGCTGAGGAAACTGGGGTTGTTCAGCCTGGAGAAAAGGAGGCTGAAGGGTGACCCTGTCACTTGTAGAGAGGTGTGTGTCAGTGTCTCCTCCCAGGTAACCAGCAGCAACACAAGAGGAAATAGCTGCAAGTTGTGCCAGAGGAGGTCTAGATTGGCTAGGAGAACAATTTCTTCATCAAAGGGGCTGTCAAGCACTGGAACAGGCTGCCCAGGGAAGCGGTGGAGTCACCATTCCTGGTGGTATTTAAAAGCCAAATGGACGTGCTGCTTAGGGTTACTGGTGGCCTTAGCAATGCTGGGTTAACAGTTGGACTCAATGACCTCAAAGGTCTTTTCCAACCTAAACAATTCCATGATTCTATGAATTGCCCAGATAAGGAAATTCATAAGCATACCAAAAGCACTAATGCCCACCAGCTGTGTAATAATCACAGAATTGACAATGAAGTAATTAAAAGTGTAATATTTTACTATGTATACAGTTTATGAAAGCTGTCGACTCATTATGCTAACTACATTTTAGAATTTTGGAACTCATTTAGAATATCTAAGCACATTTCAGAAACTGTTTAGAGTGGAAAGGAGAAAACAATGCACCAATGGAATTAAATTAAATGAATACCAGTGAGAGCTCTAACTGCAGATTCCTGCTGAGAATTTACCATATTCTCTCTGTAGACATTTTTTAATTAATTTTTTTTCCAATATTACCAACAAAAAGTCAGAGGAGTAATACCAAGGTTTGCTCGTCCTCCCCTATTGGTTTAGTGTTTCTAAATGGAAGATACATTTGTTACACTTACAATACTGCTAATGATCCCCCTTCTGAAACCAGAATCCTTTTTTCAGGTGTGTTCCTTAAAAGCCACAAAATGAAAATCTGAATGAAGTTGAAGCTGAGCTATGCCTGGGGTGCCTTTAAAATAAGAAAGTGCCAGCTGTGCTTTTGAAATTTCTCCTCTATTACTGCAAATACCAGTGAGGGATGAAGTTCTCTCCCTTGGAAAATGATGATTCAGGATTATGATGTGAGTCTGGAGACTGGTAAACTTTGACCAATATCCTGATCTATTACAAAAAACCTCTCATTTTTCAGCTCATCACGAATATTACTTTCCCAATAAACAAGGACATATTAGGATAAATGGACACAAGATCTGAGGTGTTTATGATAGTTTCATGGCTCTGTTTCATATAATGTTTTGTTACAGTTTTGTCTGGATTATTTTAAAAAGAAATCTTTCATCAGTAACTAACATCCAAAATTAAGAAAACAAACAGCAAATGTTGCTGCTTTAAGTATTTCTTTCAGATAATCTGTTCTTCGCCAAAACCTGATTTCTATCAGCATGAGATACCCTCATTAAAACAAGATCTCTACTTGATAAATCTTGCCAGGATTTCTTCAATAAAATACTCCGAAGGAATTCACTGTTTAAAACACAGGAGTACACACATACTTAATTATTCGCCTTAAGTCCAGCACTAGCAGGTTTAATATGCCATACTACCACTTTAATTGTCATGAAATCATGTAATCTTTCAAATTGCCAATTTGATGAATAAGAAGCTTTTGATTTTGTAATACGAGCAGTTATGATTAAGACTACATAGTAATTAAAACACACCGTCTCCCTCAGCTGTATCGTGAGGCTTGGATTTTAAAGTGAAGATCTTTCTTAGCTTACAGTTAGCCGAAATAGTAATTCCATCCAAACTCTGGAACACAGCTCCTCTGAATATTTCACTGGTAAATGCTACCAAGTCAATACACATATTGCACCACTAGAAAAGAGAAACAATACTCCTTAGTAAACCCCGTGAGCTGAGGCTAACACACCTTCTATACAAATAAACACAATGGCCTTGAGAAGAAATGCAATTTTCCTTCAACTTGCAATATATTGGTAGTATATTTGATATGAATTCTTGTGTAAAATCTAGCTGACCAATGGTTGAAGTTTTAAAGGTGAAGAATACTAAAACATAATGATTGTACATTCTTAATTTCCTTATAAAGTCAAGGTAGAAATTTAGCTTCCAATTGCCAAATACCAAATATTTTTTAGAAAAAATTTAGGTGCATACATTCCCATTCACCTCCTAAATCTGAAATTTTGGAAGGAAAATAATACTTGTTTTGAAGACACCAAGCAATGGACTGAAAAATTCAGTATTTAATTATGACTGATATTTCTACTGCTGCGGTTGAAAAATATAATAATTTGTAAGAATACAACACAGAAAGCTAGCATGTGAAAATGGGAACTATGTTCTGCTGATGGAACAAACAACGTATTATATCCTGATTCGCAACTCATCATGCTGATAATAATGATCAGCTTGTGTATACAGTAAGTTGAACTCTCAGAGCCATGTAAAAGGTCTATCTAGTCACTGAAAGCAGCATGCTCCCTCCTTTAAGCAAAAGCAATGATAAAAGGGCAGATAACCATTTAAGGGAGACAGATATGTACTCAGATTCACTAAGAAATGCAGATCTACTCTTTAAGGTTGGTCAAGCATTAAGGTTATTAAAATATTTTGTCATTATAACTGATCAGAGCATTTAGACAGATCTCTGATTCATGCTTTATTATCTAATTAAAACACATAACTGAAGTTCATCTTCTGATTGAATTTAACTTGGTGTACATTAATGAACAATTTAATCCTAAAATACTTTACTAGTCTGACACCAACTAACTGAAATTACACTGAAGAAAAATAATTTAATTTCAGTGGATTTTGAATTAACAGCAAGTTCAGGAGTAAGGTTTGATATATATTCATTAAAAAAATCCAACTACTTCTTCCCACAAAGCAGAAGACTCCTCAGTCTTTAGTTATCACAGCTACTTTCACCTAATCTATCTCAAAAAATGTTATAATTTCAGTGGTTTTTGTAAAATACCCTGTCTCATGTTTAAATTCACAGCTGCTTTGTATACTGTTATCTAGTTCTTGTGGTGCCAATGTGTATTTTAAAATATTTGAAATCTAACTATTCTCATATCAAATTTATTTTCTAAAGCAGCATTTGAGAGTCCAGTCCTTACATGGTTATATGGTAACCATCAGGCTTTGTATCCTGTCAGCTATTACCATATGTTGTGGCTGGGCATGGGAGAGGGGAACAAGAAAATAATGGTTATTGTTTTACTTTCATCAGTTTGACAGATAGGTTGTTCTATATGTGCCAGAATGTGGAAGAACCTGAAGAATGTGAAAGCAGCCATCAGCTACAGTCTCCCTGCAGCTGCAGTTGATGCCATCAAAGCTCACTACAGGAGAAGGGACATGTGAGCAGGAGCACTATCATGAAGAAGTATCAGGGACACAGAGAATTTTATAGAGGCTGGATCAACAGGAGAAATAAAGAAACATCACAAACGGAAATAATTTTGGAAAATGGGAATGAATTCCTAATGTAAGACAGATAGAAGACGTGCAGCATTAAATATTTCTGCTGCTGTTTGGTAAAGGGGACACACATACAAGTATCTTGAATCAGTAGGAGCTGAGTTCTAAACCAAACAGTAATTTCAAGAAGTCGATAATATACACAAAACATTTCTGATTACAAAACATGCTCAACCTCAGTCCAAGGAATATTCCCAAGGTACCTACTATTTTGCGCTTGATCATAAACAGAGGAATTTTTGCATGCAGAGGGGTTACAGACAATTCCTTGTGGACTGTTGAGAAATACAATCTTCTTTTAATATTGCCTAAATCAGTTATCCTATAAAAGAAAAGGCAGGAGAGAATGGAACAGATCTTTGTCAATTCAATAATCCAGTATCTTTGGGAAATCACAAAAAAACTATTCATGCGCAGAACCTTTATGTCAGTGATAGCAAATACGGAATTTAAAAATTACTTCTTTTACAAGATGAGTAATGAGATTTCTTTCTCCAATTCAAACTTGGTGGCTATATCCCTGCATATATAAAATCACTTTACATGCTAATTTTATTTCAACAGTCTACACTCTTTGCTAGATTTCCACAGCCCTTATGACTATGAAAGAATTCAATTTGTATGAACTGAGAACCCAGTAGCCTTTAATAATCACACATGCTTTGGCCCCTTAAGCTTATGTTATCTTGGGGCCTGCTAACTAGAAAAACATTATTTGCTTTCTTTTCCTAAAAATGCCTCTGTCACTTCATATGGATTCTTTTCAGCTTAAAGGTAAACACAGTATATTGTCTGCTTTACTTCATGAGGACATACCTTCAAATGTGAATTATAATGCAGAAGTTTATTGCTCACTATTCAGGTCATCTCACAATGATCCCATGGACATTGAATTTCAACATTTCTAATAAATTCAGACCACATCCACGGTCACAAAAAAATTAGGTTTCCTTTAAACTGATAAAGAGGGTTATTTTTATGTTCTATTTCCTTTGAGTCTTGTGAGCAGGTGTAGTGGTTTTGGCTGGAACCCAGTTAGATTTCTTCAGAGTAGGTTGGAGAGTGCTATGGTTTGGATTTGTGCTGGAAGCAGTGTTGGTAACTCAGGGATGTTTTCACGGCTGCTGGGCAGTGCGTTCACAGAGTGGAGACCTCTTCTGCTCCTCACCTCAGCCCACCAGCCCGGAGGTGGGGATGCACGGGGAGCTGGGAGGGGACACAGTCAGGACAGCTGATCCCAACTGACCCAAGGGATGGTTCAGACAATATGGTGTCATTGTCAGAAGTAAGAACTGTGGGGAAGGAGAAGGAACGGGGGAAGTTCAGAATTATGCTGTCTTCCCATGCAGCCATTACACAGAATGAAGCCCTGAGCTCCTGGAGATGGCAGAAAAACTGCAGGCCCAAGGGAAGGAGCTGATACCTTGTTTAGATTCACATGTGCAGCTTCTGCTCTCCCTATTAAACCATCTTTATCTCAGCACACTTTCACCATTGTGTATTCTCTTCCCCGTCCCGCTGCAGGAGGAGCGAGAGCGGCTGCTGTGGCTCAGCTGCAGCCTGGGGTTAAACTACAACAGCAGCACAAGGTTGACATTCCCCAACAGAGCCACCTGAACACTCCAGAGCACAGATATACTTTAAAGGCTGCAGTCTGGGACAATATGCTTAATGTATGGGGAAACAATGATTTATTTACCTATCATTTTTGAACAAGCCTACTTCTAACAGATGGGTATTTCTCTGTAATTAGCAACCCCTCTGAGAAGATGACAAATAATTATAATAAACATTTTGTCACTACTTAGTGTTGCTAGAAGTAATTACTCAAAATGATGCAAATGCTGAGTTTTACTTTAAAATTCTGAGATTGTCCTGTAGATTTGGTATTTTTTTCATTTATTACTGAAACCACTTTTTCATTAGCTAAGGACTACTTGTAGCATAACTAGTGAAATGTCATCACTCAAAATTTGCAAACACCCTAAAACATTCACAGGTTTCCTTAGGTCAGCTTAGGAGGGCATTAACTCTGGGGCAAATTACATACTTCAGCTATTTTTGGCAATTTGAGAATTTAACCAAAGACAGTATTAAATTATACTGCAACTATGTAAATATCAAAAGATTCTACCAGCACAGGCAATAAAAATACATAAGCACTTTCTTGTTCCCACATAGTCATTTAAGACCGTCATCCAAAGCCAACTGTTCACCAGCTTTCTAGAACTTGCTGATTGTTTCCTCTCCCTTGCAGATAAACTGATCTTTAATCTATTCATCCTCACAACATGGGTGGGCAAATCAAAAGAAAGCAGAAGATTATACTACCTGCTTCATTTTGAAAGACCAGCAGTTTCTCTTATAAATCAATGCACTTGAAAAGCAGAAATTTCATTATTGTGCTGAGGAAAAAACATTATAACTTCACTATTGCTATTGTTTGATGAGAGATTCCAGGATGAGCTACACATGTATTTACGAAAGAGCAAATTATAGCAAGTCCTTGAAAAGTGATTTCATCAGAAGACCCCCAAGCATCTTACAGTGTTGGTATCTAGGCTCGATCTTCCAAAAAAAATTAAGCAAGATGTGAAATAGATCTGTTAAGATCACCAGCAAATTCGCCACGTAGCTTCACCTCTGTCCCAGGTCAAGGCTTAGTTCCATCCATCACTTTGCTTCCCGTATAGCCTTTGGTGGAAAACCTATGGATGTAGTTTTCAGAAACACTTTGCTCTAGATCTTGGATGTTCAGATGTGTTAAGACATTGATGCACCAAAGAACTCCAAAGTATTGGAGCTTGAAGCTCCCTGGATTTCCTGGTTAAATGTAGAGCTGAGCAATTGTGCGGAGGAACCAGGCAGTTGCAGTAACCTGAGCGCTGAAAAACAAAAATACTATCCCTGCTGAACCTCAAACGGCATAATTCTCAACAGAGAAGGTTGCTTTACATGATGTTATAAGAGAGCAGAGGGAGCCTAGAATTAAATCATGCATATCTCCAAACAACTGGCAATAAAAATGTAAGTTCACTTTATAGTATCAGTTCAATATATTTAAATTTTATTATTTATTTCTTATATGAATGGGTTTATCTCTCTCCCTCATGAAAAAACTAGGCACCTTAGTTATAGCAAGGCCACTGGTAAATGTACAGCTCAGTTACATTCCAAAGGAACACATTCATTTAGATAAAAATACATACATTTATATCAGACTGTGTCATATATGTCTAAAATAAGGTTGTTTTTATGATGACAGATGTGCCATAAGGAAGGGGCAAACCTTAGATACACAGATATAATCACTCCCTAAGAAGTGTAATTTATTTCAGTATATCCATTTAAAACAATAAAAATATTTATATTCCACAGGCAAAAGGAGGTGAAACATTTGAACAGACAAATTTAAAGAAAGAAGATGATCTTAAAATTCTGAACAATAATTTATTTCCCAGGAGAAGAAATATAATTATTTAAGAGTAACTTTCAAACTTTCCAATTATATTGCTTATTGGAAAATAAAAATAAACCAAGGGCCTAGAGAAACTTTTCTGAAATAATTCAGACAATGGGAGTTAGAACATTAGATCTCTCAGCTGAAAAATGACTCAAGAGTACTTGAGTACTTCTGGTGAATTTAAAGTTCTTTTTCCTGTTATCCAAAAGCAGAACCTATGCTAAACCTACAATGGCAAAAAACATCTGCAGCACACATCTTGATTTTAAAGATGCATTAAGAAAATCTATATGGGAGTTAATGTATTTTTATTATGTCTGTGCTTGAGTATTTATATCTAAGGGTCAGACATGTGATAGAAAAGTAATGAGACCATGTTGAGAAAAATGAGGTAGTCAACAAGAAAATCAACCTCATTTATAATAATATTCCTGTGATCAGCAGGTGCATAACTCTTCCAGCTATGGTCATTAACTGCATTCATTTCACACTTAACATCTACATTTGCAAACAATTTGGAAGTAAAATTACCTTCCAATTCAATTTTCAATTTTATTTTACATCTTCAACTTTGATTGACTATTCTCCTCACAATGGTAACTACAGTGAGATTGCGAGCAAATGGTAGCAACTACCCAAGAGTACAGACCAACTCATCTGCTCAGATTACCTATTCACTGTGCTTCTGTATGGATAAGAATTTGTAACTATTTGTTAATGTTCAATTCAAGGCTAAAAATGAACTTAGAAAAAATGATACTCAGCTGTTGAAAGGAATGCTTAATTTGTCAGGTTCACTTGGTCTTCAAATGAAAGTGTTTGTCTCTTTATAAAGACTTAACCTGGAAGTTTACCAAACAGGAAAACAGGTATTTCATCGATGTTGCTAAGGTAACAGCAACTCCCAGGCAATTTAATACTAACAGAAATCTCTTTGTGTCCTGGTCAAAATCCAGACAGAATTCTCTGCTAATGCTTCACTATTAGTACATTAATAGATTAGTACTTAACAACTGTAGTGCCATTTTTTCCATAAAAAGCAGGTGCTTTCTAAACTTTAGATAGCAACATCATCATCTCCATTTTAAAGACAGAAAAACAAGGGAATAGCAATTGTTGGCTGATTTACCATGCTTTCAGATTCTCAAGTTTCCTTAGTCAGGAGCTACCTGTACTTCCCATACATTTTATTTTATGCACTACTTGTAAATTGGTCTTGTAGGAGGTATGTTGCTGAAGTGGCTGCCTGATCTTCTGAAAGCCGGAGCGCTGTATCATGCCCTCATAGAAAGGGATGTAGTTATATTGAAAACCAATCAAATCTTTACAAAATAAGAGATCTGGAAGACGGATATGTCACCCAGACCTAGAGAACAAGTTGTGTTGTGTACTGGAATTTCCTGTTGATGGTGTTTTTTCCTGGAGAGCATTAAGGAAAAAAATCTACCAAATGTCCTTAACCAGTATCCATACACAGGCAGTAATACAGGTGCTAGGAACAAAACAAGAAATATCAAATCTGGTTGTTAGAACAGAAAAACTTTCAAAATATGAGCACTTATTAAGAACTGCTGAATCCTGATCTCTCCCTGCAAGATACTGACATATTTCCAATCAATCCTTCAAATAAAAAAATGAGCTGGTATTTTCACTGACCAAGAATCACCTACTGTGAAAGTTTAATTACTCTTACAACTCTACATGTTTTAAAAATCATTCTGGAACTGCTCACTAATATTGATATATTTTAGAAACTTCTATCAGTATTTTAATATCTTTGGTTTAGAAATCTCATGTTTCTCATTTTCAAGTATTCAGTAAATTCCGTTTTAAGGCACAGAGCTATATTCCTCTGAAGGAAGGCTAACTTTGCCAAATCATTTAGAAAACTGTAATTCTAGAAAATAGTTTTAAATTTTTCAGTAAAAAACTCTAATGAGTATTAATATGTAGAAAGTTTAGAGCTGACTTTTCCAGAATCGAAACACATAACCTCTACAATGCATTTATTTATGCCTGCAACAAGTTATTTTGGCTCCTTTTTTTTTTTTTTTTAAAGCTTACTGGCTGTTATTTTTTCTGCGTTTTTATTCTTTTCATGAATTTTCTATTCTAAAGAGACAATTCATCCTTTCATCCATCCATTTCAGACAAAGGAAAGGATATGTTTGCACCTGCTACTGTAACAGGTGTTAGTTCTCTTAAGTACTACCATATTTTTCATATGTAAACCATTTATTCTAATTACTAAGAACTGCCATGAAGTCTGCCCTTTAAAAAGGCAAAATTAACTTTCTCGCTAACAGAATTTACTTTACTTGGCACATGAACATCCTGATAAACAGGATTCAGTTTACTCCATGTTAATTACATTGATCCACCAACCAAAATATACATAATTAGTACTTTTCTTCCATTTAAAGTTATAGAAGGTATGAAGATTGGGAGAGTTACTAGTTTTTTAAAATATTTTCAAATATATGAGTTAAAATCTGCCTTGTAAATTACGGAATTTAACACGCCCTAATACTTCCAAGAATGTTTCTATATTTCACTCCTGCTTCACAAAGAAATCATGGAACATATCTTATGCTACTAAAAAACAGAATTTCAAATAATCTCTCAGATAAATCTATTCAATAAAGTTTACCTTCAGTCTCTATCTTCCAATAATTTCAGATATACATGATAGAATCAGTATCTATGTCCTGCTTTGAATTTTAAGAGGTTGGTCTAAGTTTTGCAAGACTAACCAAGATACATATTGTTCAGTATCTGAAAACATGCTGGGTGTTTGGGTTAACATGAATAATTTACAGTATCTCTGTCAGCAAAGCTAAAATGATGAATGATTATGATAGCATCTAATTCACATAAATCCAAACTGTTACGGTATCTATGAATAAATTAGCTATGCCTATAAAACCTACTATATTGTGGTTATTAAAAATCTCAAAGCAATAAACTTATATTTATAGAAACAACTGCTTGAAAACAGGAAATACGGTACCAAAATATATATTCTACTGTACTGTTAACAAGCCTTGTAATAAGATTTCTCATCAACAACCACAACTATTTCAGGAATAAAGAGATTAACCCCTTTTTCCCTACAGATTCCTCTATACATGAAAACTTCTTAAATCTTATCAGGTGTGTTGCAGAGTTTGAAACTCTCACAGAGTTTGCATTAATTCAGAATATAAAAAGAGCTGATGCTTTCTGGGGCAAGTGAAGGCTAGTGGCAAGCAAAGCTGACTTGATTATGAACAGTGGGATAGTAATTGAGCAAACCTGTTGATACACACTTTGCCAGCTGAGCAGAGGTTGAAACATCAGGAAGAATTAAGAAATTAAGAGACACAGGTACCATTAGAGTATATGAGCAATCGTGCTGCGATCCTCAGCACATTCAGGCTGGAAAGATGATCCATAAGGTACTGAGAGATTCTAGAAATGGCACAGAGCACAGCCCCAGGGCAGGTGAATACTGAGCACCAAGTCTGGGTGTCGAAGCAGGATCAGTGAGTATGGTATTTCAGTATATAACCAGAAATTGAGCATCTCACCCTTGTTCTTATGTCAGACCAGTCTACTTTTTTATTTTTTAGGCTATAGTACAATTTCAAGGTCTCTTTCCTCATATCAACAGCTCTACTAATTTGCTGTAAAATTTACTGTAACAAGATGTACTAATTTCATGTGATACCCAACACTGAGAAAAACCCTATCAGAAACAAAGTATGACCATGACTGGCATTACAGTTCTTTAAGAAAAAATGTTCGAGTGCTTGTCAAAATGCCAAGCAGAAGTACTACCACCCACATGTCCATATATTGGGAATTAAAGCAAAAATGACTACACAAGCCAGATACTGTTTTCTTTTACATCCAAATATTTTTTCAAACATTGAGTTACTTTGTTTTTTCAGAAAAGTAAAAAAATCCATAATACTGAAGATTTAACAACTGGCTACTGCATTTGCAGCAGACAGCTATATTCAGCATTACTAATAGCTTTGCTATTATTTGCTGCAAAGAAGCTGCATAAATTACATGCTCTCTACATTAGCTGTGATTTTATTATGCTTCATCAAAGTTTTCATCCACAATCTATTTTAAACATTTTTATGCAGATCAATACATTGATTGTTAATGTGGTGGTACTCATCTAATCATGCCATGTAAAAAAAGTATCTAAAATTCTACTTAAATCTTCTCCAAAGAAAAGACAAACCAGCTAATATAGACAGTAGTTTGCACATTTCAGTACTTATGACAGGAATCTTGCATGACTGGTTGATAGCAGCAAGTCAGAAAGTTTAGCTCAGCTGATGCCAGCAGTGATGGATGGCCTTGAAGAAATTCTTGTTTGCTGACCAGATCAATTACTAAGCAGAATGCAAAACAAGATGAGGCTCAAACTAAATTCCTATTTCCATCTCTCTGCAGAATGGGAGAGCAAGAAATGTAACATAAAGCATCAGGCCCAGCTATTACAAAACTTGTCAGTGTTTTTTACATAAAGTAAATGTCACGGCTTGGTATTCTATCAGTTTTCACTTGAAGCTGCTCAAAGATTCAGCACTAAGTGGTCAGGTTGTGTAAGAAACCATCTTTGAACATTAATCTTCAGGAGGCAACAACACAACCAACATTCTGTGTGCAAACAAGCAAGAGATTTCTTTCAAAACATCTGAAATGAAGGGAACTGAATGGCAGCCACATGAAGCAAGAAGGACTTGTCTTTATTATTTACTGGATTATTTTAAGTCTGCTAGGATAAAATAACACATTGTCTATTCTGCAAGTCTTGAAGGACTTTATGATTACAGCAGTAAGTTATAGTTGATTTCAAATACAATATTTAGTATTAAAACTATTTTTAAAGTTTTATTAAATTTTTCGTAAAGTTGCACTAAGTGGGGAACAACAGATTGTAATTTTAAGACATAAAAACCTACATTAAAAGTAACTGGAGCTATGGAGAAAATATATATAGTTAATATGGTTTATATTATATATATTATATAGCAATAAGTATATGTTACATAAAATATGCATATAGCAAATACAAAATACACGTATTTAAATCTATACAAGTACATAAGAATATTATAAGAACTTATATTTGCTTTTATGAGAGGGACATAGTAATGATGGGTACAGGAAATAGAGAGAAAAAATGAAGAAAATGTAAAGTCTAAATATAAACTGGAAAGAGAAAAGGCAAATAAGGGTGGGAGAAGTGATAGAAAATTTTTTAATTAAAAGCAAGCAATGAGAAAAATAAAATTAGTAGAAGTGGAAAAGAGGTTCTTGTAAAGAAGGTGGCAAGTACCCAAGAGAATCAAACTGAACATGACACTGCAGAAAAATCTGAATTCCTGCACCTGTCATTAAGTCTCTGCCCCTGCCTACAGAATGTCCATGAGAAGCAAATCTTGGTTTTGGTTAGGTACTTGGTATTTGGTCTCTGTTTACTACATGACATATCCTGTTTGTTTTGTCCCTTTGTCCCTTTACAGGCAAACTTACAAAAAGACAAACAAAAATAAAATCCTTCTTTGACTTTACACAGTTTAAGTGCATATCATTAAACCCATCTTTTCTTGCAAGGCTTCTGATGGTCTAGTATTTCTTTTGTTAATCCAAGTCTCAGGTATTCTACTGGCTACAAACCTGAGTGAGTTGTGCTGGTTATATATAAACAGATGGTGTCACTAGAGGAGAAATGACGTTCAAAGTCTGACAATTACCCAAGTTTAAAATTCTATCCAATCATTTCACACCTAACTAATAAAAACGTTTGTTTCTGCTGTATCTCTCTTTCTTTACAGTGTGGAAATAATCACACCAATCAAAAACTCCATTTGTTGTTCTAGCTTTTTAGCATTTGTTTGGTCATGTTTTTCTCCCCCTATTACTAGAGTAGCTATTTCTTTTTGCCCTGGACCAAAGGGCCCTCTCTTATGACTTATTCATAAATCTCTTATGAATTTTCAGGCAGTCCTCATGCGCCAGCATTTTCATATGTTTGATAAATTTGTGTCCTATTTCTTCAGATTTTTCACCATCTTCATTCAGGATTTTTAGTTTGTTCTGTCTTCAAAGGAATGTCAGTATTTAAAACATCCAAGGAATAATGATCTCATTAGCTTAATTACTTTTTATTGACTTGACAAGTCACTATGTTTTAATGCAAAATATGCCACCACAATTAATGACTGCAATCAAGAATTCACTTTAAGTATTCAAGAAAATTTTATGCATCTTACAGTAACTCAATGGAGAAGTCTTCTCCCAATGGCACAAAAATCAGAAGTGTGTCAGAAATTGCTGGATCAGTCCCACTAGAAACAGGAAAAAAAAACCTAAATATATGTGCTGTGTGCATGCAGATGCACGTTTCACTATCCAGCATTTCAATTTTGTACCATACTGCTATGCTCCTGCAACACTATTTCCCAAGGTTCACACAACATATGAACACAAGAAAAACCTGAAGAAAACCAATTCAAACTGCAATAAAATCGTTGTTTTAAAAGTCCCATCTGTGGCTTTGGTGCAATTCTCATGAAAGCAAAAGGACCCTTTTTTTAGCTTACAATTTTTGTGTTCTAAGAGCATGAAGACAACAAATATCCCATAAGAATATAAAATGAAGTAATACTTTCCTATCAAAATCATCTTATAGCCGTATTAAATTTGCACTCATGTTGGTGACAATGTACACCTTGTTAAACAACTTCAAAAAACTCGTGGGTAAGAATGCAATTCAGATTATGACAACACCACTCAGCGGAGCCTTCTGATTTTTAGAACAATAGCAAAGGAGCTTGACTGAGGGAACAAACAAAAACATTCAGGTACCTCTCTATCAAGGGAAACCAGTACAAAGCTGTCTGAATTGAACCATATGTTGTTTTCTTAGATATTCCATCAGGGAGGATACAGGCTGCTTTTCACTGACTTCACAAGACTCAACAGCAACAATGGCTTCTCTTCTAAAGAATGATAAATCAGAACTTTCTTCTTTTGAGGGCCAAATGACACCTTAAAACTTCAAATTAGATTTGCATATATAGTATCTTTTATTTTGGAAGAGTATACACAGTCACAGTGCAACTGGGAGATCGTCTACTTGATAAATTAAATACTTGAGGTACATACATCTTAAGAGAGGAAGAGACCAAGACAGAAGGAAACAGAATAGTAACAGATGGAAATCTGACTGCAGTACTGCAGCAACAGCTAAAGTAAATTTAAAATCAAACTATTTTTAGCAGTGATTACCCATAACATTAATTCTTAATTCTCATTTTAATGTTTAGCAACAGTAAGCAATTTTTTTTCTTTTAATTGTTTCCTCTTATTTGCTACAGTAGTTCATTGTACCACTGACAATAAATTAGTTTGACTTCTCAAAAATACATTTTAATTTTTTTTAATATTTATTTTAATGAAGATATTAGCCGATTTCTTTTATGGAAATCAGATTAATCTTCAAGGCCTTACTGCATGACCAGCCCAAACAATTTTTTTTTGGGGTGTTTATTGAAAAAACTTATGGCTTATTTTATACTGTCCATGAGAAATACACTAGAAGATTCCCATTCCATTTGCTTAAAATTAGCATCTCAAATTTTCTTCAAAAGCAAGCAGATAATTCTAGACCAGCCCAATTCACTCCTACAAGCCTTATAAGGTACAACACTCTGTCATGGAGTCTAAGGCACACGGTGATTGCTGTGTTGCAGACTGCTTGGATTGTGGTTTATTGTGGTGCAATGGACAACCCGGGAAAAGACTCCATACCACCCTTAAACACTGATTACATAAACACGGCTGAAATTTCGGTATAACTTTCTTGTACTGCTAGTGCTTATTTGATACACGAAAGTAAAAATTCTTTAAAACTTAAAATGAGAAAGGGGGCAGGAACCTATCTCACATTCATTAATGCCAGCAGAATTACTGACTTTAGTAAGCACTGAATGGAGTCAGAGGTTATTTATCAGACACTGGTCTGTAGCAGGATGAGGCACAGAAGTGAATCTGGCAGTACAAGGACAATATGTAAGATCTTCCCTACAGCACCTACTCTAACATGGCATTTCTGTAAGTTTTACTTATTTGTAACTGACTTGCTAAAAAGTCATGAAAAAAACACTTTTCCTATGCTGAATTATATGTGAACTAAGGAAGAATAATCTAACTTTTACATTCCAATATGACTGATATAATAATCAGAACAACATCACGGACATTTCTTTGACTCACAAGTTTGTCTAGCTTCCTTTGGTAGCTTCATTTTGTTGGTTATACGTTTCCTTGAAGTTCAAAAACAAAGCCTTTTAGTTCCTTGTCATACTCCTACAAAAAAGAACAATAAATAAACATCCTGACAGAATTCTCATCCTGACAACCAACCATGCTACTAACATGCAAAGCTATTTTTTTTAAAATCAGAAAATGCAGATGACACTGCAAATATGACTGGTTCAAATTTGATGGCAACAATATAATCCATACAAATACGTCCTTTACTTGTGTGTTTTATGAATAAATAATGCTGACTAACAGGACTCACGACTCAGTGAGCAAAGCTCAATTAATAAGTTAGCAGAGTACCAAAATTACTTTCTAAATATTTAAACTGTAAAATTACACTGTGACAAACTCAGTCTGCAAGGAGGCACAGAGAACTAATTTAAGTAGTCATTTAGTCCGTCATAATGACAGAACTGCAAGTGACAACTCCACTGTCAGGTCAAAGCCCTCATTACCTTCTAATTTTAAGTTTCATTCACATTTTTCTGGTTTATATGCTAGGTTTTATAGATTTCTTTAAAAACTTACTTTTGATATAGCTGACGGATTGCCAAAAATCTTCCATTTTGCTCCTGGATTTTTGCCTTGAGCACTGAATATTTCAACAAACCGGCCACCCTATGACAAAATGGTTTAAGGATACATCATCCAACCAAATGTTCAGCACTAAATTATCAATGGTCAAGATGAGAACATAAGAATCCCTCTCTGTATCATGCTGTTACCACAGTGACTGTTGCTGAGCAGTCAAACTGCAGAATATCAATAATAGCTTCTAAACTACTGTAACATATCAGTTAATGTAATCAATACTTGCCTTTACTAGAGGATCAAAAGATAAAATTGAGGGAATACCATGGAGTATTTAAAATTATTTATAATGTCACTCTCTAAAAAGCAAAATTATTGTAAATATTCTAAAACCATGCAGGAGATTAATAATTTATACTTGGACATTATTTACTTCTACCAAATGAAGTGGATTTTAAAATATACTGCTAAAAAATAAAAGGTGTTAGATGTTTTGTCTGATTTCCAACTGAAATGAAGTTTACACCATTTGTCTACATATGTGAATGACTCTGCCTACATATTACCCAGCAACTTTTCTACCAGTTACCAAATTCCAGTCTGATTTGACCAAACAAAAATTTACTATCTTTTCTGCACCAACTTAAGTGGCCGGGTAGTAGATATGCTCCAGCCAGTATCACCATGAAAAGGTAAGGGCTGCAGCCTTCATGAGGCATCAGAGAATTATTACTGGAAAAAGATTATTATGGATGCCCCTGTCAGAAAACTCCTGCCACAGAGCATGTGCCCTATTAGACATCAAGGCATCTATGCACAGGCTCCTGGGGAGGCTGGCTTTATCCCTTCTGCTTAGGGAATTACTTGCTTCTATACTTTTCCCATTTGATGCTGCGTTTTTTGTGACATCTGATGTACTCAGCCTACAGTTTGCTAAGCATTTTTCAGCAGCATGGTTGACCTAATCAATCATTACAACTCTGCCATTCCCTTCTCATTTCTAGCTGCCTGCACTCCCCAGTTCTCTTTATGCTCAGCTGCCCAAGCAATTGCACGCAAGTCAGAATGAGCAAGAGGGGCAAGCAAAAGAAATGCGCCTCAGATTAGTTTTTCAGAGAACATCAACTGTGCACTGTATGTGAATTAGGTATTTTCCCCTGCCCACACATACCTGGCAGCTCCAGCCACATGGCTGATCCCAGTGACTGGACTTAGTAAGGTCTAAGGGGATTCTGGAGGGGATAATGAAGTTCCAAATGATGTGACTGCTGTTTCACAACCTTGTGCTGCACCAAGACAATAAACTGACCCGTTTTTCTGACTACACCTTAGGAGCTGGGACTCCTTCCATGACTGTGTGGAAGCAGATGTGCCTTCCCTGGCCTACAAGGGGAACGAACAAAAGTCACTGGCAAAATCATGTTGGTGCCCATTCTAGACCTGACAGCATCAGCAGCTACCCACTACTTCATAACACTTCTATAAAAATCCTGAATAATGAAACACTCCAAAACACTCCTGTAGCTGGACTTTTCGCCTCTCAGAATAAGCTATTTTAATTAAGCTCTCTCAGAGGTGAAATGAAAATGGGTAAAACACAAAATGGTATCTACTTTACCTGATAGTGATTTTTGAACATTTTTCCAGCTTTCATAAACAGAAAATAATTTTAGCTTCTCGATCAGTAAAGACACTTGCAAGCTATGCTGAAAAACAAATGAACAACTTTATATAGGATTTAATGTGAAAAAAATCCTATAATGACACTCCAGCCATATTTAAAAATGTGTGAATACAATTATAAAATACTTTTCTGAGTATAAATGTGTATCAACTGCATCAGAGTGCTACTGCAAAAGAATTAAGACCAAAATAATATTAATATTGACACTGTCTTGGAAAATCTTTTCTTTGTGCATCAAGTATGCAGAGCTGCCTTTTCTTATATTTCAAGTAAAACTAGTAATTTTACATCAGTCCTTATTTTTAATCAATGGGGACTTTCTCATTCTTTAAAAATGCTTAAAAATTATCTTCAATATATATATTTATATTATTCTTTGTTTTCAAGTGCCCACTGGAAAACATCAGAATCCATTATAGAGAAGTTTCACATTCAATATAGAAAAAGAGAAACATGGAAGAGCTGCAACAGAAACCTCTCCATCCAGAGGTATTTGGCAGAGACTTCTGAGCCAAGTTATCTTCTTTCACATTTAGCATTCTTTGAGGATGATTACTGTAAGACTCAAACCAAGCACTTCAGTTATTCGAGGGCTGCTCAAGTCACTGTGAATTAGGAGGTTTCTGCAGTTACAGAATCAGAACAGTGGAAAGGGAAGGGACTGATACTGGAAGCCTCCCATGTTCTTCTTTGATCATGCTGAGTATCTGCGAGCTCACCTGAAGTCAACAGAAAGTGAAGAGACCCTGAACATAAAAGGAAGTTGTCACTCTCCAAAGACAGGGAGAATCAGCCACAGGAGACAACAAGCACCTTCACTGAGAACTGGAAGTGCTCCTCAACTCGCACAAAAATCCCTTCACAAGGCTCTGCCTGTCTTTCATTTGATATACTTTGTTCTGTTCATGTTCAGTTCAGGCAGAAACAATTTAAGAATTAAATTATTTGTAATTAATGGATTTTTTTTTGAGGCTGCAACCAGTTTATTAACGAATAGAAACAATATGCTGACCAGGTGATTACAAATACTGTTTCTCATAATGAATAGTTCAGCTCTCACCACCAGAAAGCAACAAATAAAAAAAAAAAATTGCAAAAATATGTATGACTGCAAATGAACTAGAAATTCAGTGACAATATGCATGAGTTCATGAAGAATGAATCCATTTAAAGGATTAGAGCAGCATTCTATTTGAAGAAGTAAATATTCATTTATGAAAACATGATGAAATCTATTGATATTTATCCACAATTAGTTTAATCAGCAAAAATTAAATCTTAAAATTACCTGTAAATAAAATAAAAATGGAAAACCAATCAGATATTATAAAATGATCCCATGCTGTTGCCAGAACTATTAGTTAATTTTAAACTTTTTGATTATAAGGAAAATGAAATTTAGCAACCACAGCATTTGTAACAGGCCGATCAAAACTTGTAATTAGTATTTTCATCAAATTTAACTAATACTATCACTGTACTTTTACAACACCAGTGGCATTATTCTGTTTTAGACCATTTTCTATACAAATTTTTCACTTGTTTCCATAATTAAAGAAAATTACTACATTAAAGAAAATTACTATAAGAGTTATACTGAACCACTTAATTCACTAGACATTTTAAAAATATCTTTTAAAGAATTCACTTCTCAAGCAAGTGTATTATTTCTTCCTCCTCTCTCTATATTCACTTAACATGGAGATCACTTATTTCTGAAATCCCTGTTCACCCTTCTGCCTGCAGCCCTCTCTCTGTTGTTAACGACAGCCTTCAAACAAGCCAGAACTACTGGAAATGGCATGATTCATGTCTGAGTGAGAAGCAGTGGCACTATGAAACTAATCTCAGTGACCTCCTGTTTTGATTCCCTTTGCCAGAGCAAAATGTGAAGGACCTGAAGTGAACGAGAACCAGGAGCCAAGCCCTCCTGCAGGACATATTTATGACGAGTTCATACCTATAACTCACACTCTGGGGCACTTGTCATTCCAGGACTGAGGCTTTCACTATTGCCCAGTTTTTATTTATTATTAATTTTAAGTGAAGGAGATGCAAAGAAAAACACTGCTCTTTCTCTGGGGCAAAGTACTTTCACTTACTTTTGCCTTAAAAATCAGTACGAGATTTGCCAAGCATCATGCACCTAGCACAGCCCTCACATATTTTGTAGCTCTGTTATGCCTTATTACATCTCAGGGAAAAATATCAGGACAAAATAAACGTGAGGAGTTCTGATCTAAGAGTCACTCTATAAAAAGTTTTAAGTTCTAAGACTGAAAAGAGTAACTCATCTCTTTCAGGGACTACTACTAATATTCTGGCTTAAAATTTTCATCAATGCAGTTGTGTTTTAACCTGTATACACATGGGCGAGTGACGTTATTGGCTAATGTGCAGAACATGTTTTATGCAGACTCAGAAAAATGATGACTGTTGAAGGTACCAAATTCATAATCAGGTGGCTCTTCCTAACTTCAAGGAAAGGTAAACTAGACCCAAAGTTTATAAACATTTGTGTTTGGAGAAGCCATTCATACTACAAAGCTGACAGCGGTAAACACCTCTGTGAAATCAGCGAAATGTCAGTATGTTTTTCATAAAGGCAGAAAAAAAATACTGCAAATGACATTGCAATACATCTTTGCTCATATATTGCTCAATTATATCTTATCAAATTTCATTACTACAAATGAAGACCAGAAATTACTTTTGCTATTAAAATTGGTAGCTACTAAAAACATTAAGTGAATGACATATTTGTCATGTAATTACTGAGGCAATGTTAAAGAGTGCTTTCATTATGCATTAAGTATTACTGTCTTTTATTATAGCAAGCTATTCTTAAAAGAGAGAGTGGTCTAGAAAATTGATAGTTGCAGTATTTTTCCCCTTTTCATCTTTCTTCTTCCCACTCTTTCCAGAAATTCTAAAAATCAAGACTACTTAAAAGCCAGAAGGACTATTTAAAAAAAATCAACAGCAATTTGAAATGCAAGTCCTCAATTTTTTGCATAGTTATCAAATAAATAGGTATTTTATGACATGACATAGAATGCCATATACTAGTAGTTTTCTCATTTTTCAGTCACAGATCAAACTTATTTTTTTATTGCCCTGAACCATGTACTTTAGTATGTCTGTCCAACTGGAAATACAGGCTTAAAGTGTCAGTCAATGACAAACAATCAAGAATGCAATTTATAAAGTTAAGCACCAATGACAGATATTTATCTTTGAATAGATTCCTATCAGGATTTACCTTGTGATGCCTTGGTTTGTGCAGTGACTTTGATCATTAGTTTCACCACGTTTCTTACATCGATAATAAAGTAGCAGCGTCCAAAGTGCCCGGTATTCCTTCCAATCACACAAGCCACTGAGGACTCTGCAAAAATATCTTCATCCTATGACAGCTTTTTATATATATTTCAATAATATTTGGTGTTTATGTAGCCCCAGGATTCCAACAATTGGTCCTGTGAAAGTAACAAACAAATAGAGTATTTCACAAACAGCAAATGCAAACAGACCTTCATGTTTTCTTAATCTAGTTAGTACTAAACACTGTTCTAAATCCAGCAGAGACAGGGAGGGACAGGCTCACACAGACCTAAAACACTTCATAGTCATGGTTAAGACAGGGAGGGACAGGCTCACACAGACCTAAAACACTTCATAGTCATGGTTAGTCCCTTGTCTTAAAAAGCACTATTTACAAAAGCTGTGGTTATTAAAAATTTTTTATTCCTAAGTCAAAACTGTGAAGCAAAATATAGTGAATTTGCACATACTACTAATTTGCATTGAAAAATGACACGAATGCACTATTTTTGGCAGGGCACACAGGCTTAGACCCAAGACTGTTCATACATATAACTCAGCATCACGGGCCCAAAGCCAGAGCTGATTTATGGTGGTCGGGACACGCCAGGGAAAGCAGTTCATCACCGATGAAGGGTTTTAGTATCTCCCAGACAAATGAATTCCACATATTAAATATTTAAAGCTGAGTTTGTAACACCGCTATATATTTTCTCAAAATACAAGTTAGCATAATAAATGGGCAGAAAGACCATTAATAAGCTATAGCAGGACTACTGGTGCTTCAACGCGCAAAGCGGCACAGCCTTTATGCACAACGTGCAGAATGAGGGAGAAAAGTAACTTAAAATCGAGATTTTTGCGTTATAAAAATTTGATCGCAAAACACCTTGACACAAGTCTCACGATCACCTGCGGCCCTGCTTCCCTGCGCAGCTACAGCGGCACAGCCGTGTCCTCCCGCTAGAGCCGGGACCGGCGACGGGATCGTGGTCATGGTCGGGATCGGGATGGGGGTCGGGATCGGGGTTGGGATCACGGTCAGTGTCAGGGTCGGGGTTGCGGTCGGGGCCACATCTCAACTCATGAAATACATTTGCCATTTAAGGCTTCATTCAAGGCTTCATTCTCTAAAGTGTTTTGTTTTGTTTCGTTTTTTTGTTTTTTGTTTTTTTTTTTAGAGGGATGAAGGATGAGGTACAGCAGCCACATCAAAGTCCTTGGTTTTTATGGAATTACAATGGCCTCGTAGGGCTGGCATTTTTCCCTAAGAGAAGGAAGCGAGAAGGACGGCCCCATTAGTTTAACATCACTGGCAAGTACAAGCAAACACCTCCTGACGGCTTCAAAAACCTCTAGGAACAAGGTTATGGGGAACCAATTTGATCTGGGGTTTTATAATGAGCTATTAGTCAAAGAAGATCTTCCCTTGAAGTGACTGCTTTTTTGATCACAGTATTTCTTCACGAAACTTTGTAGCCTTTTCACAGAAAAGTACTGGAATACCAATTTCTTCCTCAAAGTGTGTTGTAATGTTTCTATGAAGAGCAATTATTAAGAACCTTGTAACCCATCATGGCATAATGAAATACATGAACTGGAAGGGCAGAGCACCGATGGGATCTGCTGAGCTCAGTCTGCCATCGCTCTGCTCACCTTCTTCGCCTTTCCTTCTGAAAGATACCATCCTGATTTTGCCAAGGAAGGAAATGAGTTAAATCAATTTTAGGATGTATTTAGCTTTCTCATTTTACCTTAGGATTTTCAAAGAAATCCAGTGTAGTTTTATCATACACTGGATTACACTGATTAGAGTTCTTGGGTATTGGAGATAAGGAAAACAATAATACTAAAGCAGAGCTACAGGTTATTAAATAAAAACAGTTAATAGAACAAGGACAGAACAGAGATGATGATAGCAAAAGAAAGGTTAAAAAACTATTGTGGAGTTCTGTAGCCAACAGAAACTACATAGTTCATTACATATGGTTTAACCTGAAGTCATCTTGAAATTAATTACATATAACACTGTATATAAAAGCCCTGCATTCTTTGACAGGAGTTAAGCTAGGGCCTGAGTAGTTTAGAAATTCCAGTTAAAAACTGAGACTGAGACTGAAGAGCCTAAAGTTGTAATGGTGTATGAAGCAGCCATCTGTGAGTGTAAGGTATAAGGAGCTACCTGCTTGCTGGGGGCAAAACTGGGCTGCCCAAGTCCCTTTTTCCAGCTGCCACAGGAAACTGGTTTTAGACATACTGTGAGAGGAAATTATTTTTTCTGTTTCTTACAGTTTTACACAAAAAACTCCATATCTTGTGACTCAAAAATTGCAGGTAATGTAAGACTAGCAAGGAACCTTGTGCCATTAAATTTGGTCCATGCATAGCCTGAGCACATTGCACTTCCATGGTCTGTTTTGGAATTATGGTAATGTGGGAAGCACTGTAAATCTAATGATGAGACAATCAAGGTCTTTGTTATAATGACTTCTTTGAGACTGCATCTGTACATTGCTGCTGTTGTACCTGAGCTGCTGGGTTATGCTCTTTGCTTTGGCTAAATATTTGAAGCCTCTGTGCAGTGTTCATCTACTAAAGCCCTACAAAGGCTGATGAGTGTTCAGCAAGGGCTTGGGTAATAATTTGGGAAAAACTGTGAGAACTCATACACATTTATCTTCACCCCTTACATGTTAGAACATATTTCAGTGAAGAGATTTCTACTGTGTCTTGGACTAGGAAAATGGAACACATGAACATTCCTTCTTGTAAGTGACCTAAGCATAAGGTGTTAGGTCTCCTGACTTAAATCAAAATACTGAGAAGTTAGTAGCATCATGCTGGGAAATGAATTGATTTAATTTAGGAGAATATTCAATGTGCACTAGATATCTGATGTGTGATATTAAACCAAGCCATTTTTAAAGGACCCCCACTGACATAGCTTTGGTGTATATCCATAGGAATAGTTCTGTAATTTCCTTCATCCTTTCCTGACTTTGCCTTATTACATTCTGTTGTTTACACTTGGAGCAGTCTGCCAGTTCAAATATGGCAAGTGGCCTCCCTTCCCTCTGTGTAAAGCTCCATTTCAGCTCTAACGACCATTTGTGAGTCTGTTCTGTATGGTATTTTTCTGAATTGGTTTGTTTTGTGCTTTTTTAGACTGTCAGTTCATGTAGTCTGGAGATATCTTCTCTTTATATTTCATACTGTATTTTGTAAAATGCCATATTATGTCTTGAGATCTATACATATTATGAATTAAGCTAAAAAGAAGACACCCAGGCATCCTACGAAATTTTCTGTAGTTCCTTCTTGCCGTTCTTCGCGTACAGGGAAGGGAGACTCAATTTAAGTTGCTGCCTGCTCAGCCTTCACTTGATAACAGCTGCCAAGGAGCCAAGACGTAGTTGCCCCAGTGCCAGGCCACTGTCCATTTCCTTGGGGCATTCCTCCTCAGCCAGTGACCTTCCCAGGAGTATGTTTGCCAAGATTACATCATGCAGGGTAATTTAACTGTGGTCACCGTTGTATCCACTGCTGTTTGTGGATATCTGAACTATTTCCAGCAGAATGCTTTCTCCTCCTTCAGCCATGTACACAGACTCTGAATTTTGTCTCGTTTTTATTTGTACCCAGGTCTTTTGATCGAAATACCATTCAAATAAATAAAAAAGGGGAATTCATTAGTTAGCATGACTATCTGTCTGATCTTCTAGAACAAAGTAATTTCTGTGAGAGATGCATAAAATCTCTCCTCAGCTTAAGGCTTTTATTTTAGAAGGATGGAGTAACACCTTTGATTAAGAAAACAGCATTTAGAGAAGACTGTTCTTGGGTAAATATGTTAAAATTGAGAATTGGTTCACGACCTATTTTCCAAAGCCCCAAAAATGTTTCATCAATAGAGGTTCCTTAAGAATCCTTGCTCGAGGGTTGTGGATAGTTATGACAAAACACATTTGGACTGATTTTGGTGGTGTGTACTTCCAAGATTAGGCTTTCACCAAGTTTCCTCTCACTGATATGGAGTCCTGATGCTCAAATGTGGAAGGGGACTCCAGGAGGATCATGGTCAAAGGGACTGGTAAGGGGATAGACACAGCTGCAGCAGGGATGGGAAAGCTGTTGAGGCATTCCTTCTGCATCTGTCTATTCTTTACACCACACTGGAGAGCGAGTTGAGAGCAAAGAAATCCACTATCACCAGTCTAATTCTGTTGACAAAGCATGAAAAAAAATCATAGTCTTTCTGTAAAATGTGTTGCACCACTCCAGAAGGCATTGAGTCCTCAGACAGTAGTACTTGAAACTGGAAAATTGGTTGCTTATGTCTTGTCAGGCTTTGTAGGAATCCACCCATGTGACCAATTGGCCACTTTTCAGTTCAGAGCAGGCATTTAAACCCTTAAAATAATGAAGATGTATTTAATGTGGATGCCTGACTAGTTAGCCAGCATTCATGGATGTAGGAAGAAAACCAGCACAAGGCTAACAAGATTATTAATTTGTTCCTCTTTTTTTACTTTGGTTTAATTTGAGGCAACTGGAATCTGTTTACAGATAAAATAAATGTGGTAATGTCTGAAGAAAGGCAATGAAGTTCTTTAACAGTAAGATCCATCAGCTTTATGCAGTCTATATGCTAATGCCCTTCATTCCTTCAGAATAGTTCATTAAAGCTATGTAGTAACAAGGAAAGCAGGTAGGAAAAGTGAAAACCTGTCATGGTTTGCTTTAGTATTGAAGCAACCTGGGCTTAAGTTTGGCAAGTTAAGTCAGAGTGAAAAACATTCTCTTTGCACCTGCTATTGTGCTTTATAGGAGTTACAGACTTCAAACACCCCAAACTATACCAATCTATTGATTGTTTCATTTCAGCTTTGCAGTGTAGAAGGAGATTTTGTCTAATGCCTTTTATAGTTTGGTCATGCTTCTTTGATTCAGAGAATTTTTGAATAGGATTAAAGAAAAACAGCCTCTGGATGACTGGTGGGTACTTTAAATAGCATAACCACTCTTCTCTGTCCAGTAAATCCATTAAATGATAAACTATTGATTTTTATAACACAATTAAGGTGCCAATGATTTCTTAAGAAATCATTGTACATTTTCTGTATTATGCACTCAGCACATTATCTATTGTAAATCGGAGGAGAGTGTTCTCAGTCTGGAATGAAACCATCTTCATGCAGTTCTCAGTGAAACCATCCCCACACCAGTCCAGTGCTGCAGAGAGTTTTGCCTCTGAAATGTACCGATAATCTTTATCTCACTGATTGTGATGTGTATATACAAAAAAAAAATTTAACCACTGTAATTTACTATTATTGGGACATCCTTAAAGCAAATAGTTTATAGTACCTAAAAAGTTTTAGTAACTTGCACAGACAAGAATAAAAACTGGAATTTCACTAGCAACATCATGATTTGGCATTAAAATGGATGGCTATCTGGACTCACAGAGGAATTTCTTCATCTCTCCATCACATAGTTTGTACAATGAACGAGAATGCCATAGAGTATTTCCCTTGAAGCAGCATGAAGTATTAGAAAGCAAGATATTGCTTGTGATGGGTCAAAATGCACTCTTCTATTCTGACATTTCTTGTGTTCTTTTGTGCTGAGACAGGATAAACAGAGCCCTTATTTGTTCTGATAACTGTGGGGCTTTTTTCCTTTCTTTCCACTTTTGATTTTATTTTTACTGGCAAGATAGAAAAAGAAGCCAATATATAGTTTGATGTAGCTCATCCAACTTGTCAGATTTTTGTTTAGTGTTTTGATACTGTTTTTTTCATTCAATTATTGTTCACATTGTTAGGGTTTAAAGTTTCTCACAGTATGCACTGCATATAAATGCCTCTGCTGTGTTATCTTTTAAATTAGTATTTTTTAATTAATGTTATTTTTTCAGAAATACAAGTACTTTGAAATAAAATTCTTTGCACATTTGGAATACAAATAAACCTACAAACACAAACACAAATTTTGAGAAACAAAGAGCATCTGCATTTTTCAATTAATTCCTTTGGACTGAGCCACTGGATTCCATGCAGCATTCTTCATTTTGGCTCTTACAAAATTGTTCTCTGAAAAAAAGTCTTCACAA
The DNA here is from genome assembly GCA_013400915.1 of Pardalotus punctatus. Lineage (NCBI taxonomy): Eukaryota > Metazoa > Chordata > Aves > Passeriformes > Pardalotidae > Pardalotus > Pardalotus punctatus. Next base: position 157,255 of record VZTX01024400.1, read on the forward strand.
AGACAGATATCATGCAGATTTGTGCCCTGAGTTCCTCCTGTCTAACAACCTCAACTTCTGCCTCTCGTGACTCCGTTAAAACAACCCTACTTGTTTTTCCTTTTTCTTCTACAATATTTTCACATTTCTACATCCCTGGTAATTTATCTTGTATCTTGACCAGTTTCTGTTTTCCTATAACTCTTCCTGCAGTGCAGAGTTCCCAGATGTCCAAAGTCCTTTCTGTGCTTTTTTGCTCAGCAGCCAGAAAAGAAAGTCTGTGCTGTGGTGTGTCCAACAGTAGCCATGCTGAGTGGACAGCCAAGGAACGCCTGTCAGCCTGGCTGCTGCCAAAGGAAATGAGTAGTGACTTTATTTCTTCCCACCTTTCACTAATGGCAGCATCAATAACATCTGTTCTTCACCCTGCTGTTGATTCTCGTAAACCTTTCAGTGGCTTAATATCTTAGGGTATTCCATATGAAGTAAGACTAAAAAAACACCAATTTCGAGAGGAAGATTTGGAGTACTTGACTAATGTCTTACTTTTCTATATAATGAGTGTATTCTGGAAGTTGACTGTCTATGGTCTCTTGTTCATATCTTTGATCTGAAAAGTAAATAAATATTTACTGTTTTATGACTGAGAAGTTGTTTGTCAAAACCTCCAATGCTGGTAGAGGTTAAAGCTGCGTTCCTCTTTCAGATACAGTCAGCTCTCATTTTCTGTTGTAAGCAGACTGAAAAGGACAGAGCCATGCCTTAGAAAATTTCTTGCTAGGTTTGTTTTAAACAAGTTAAAACAAATGTTTCTATATATTTCTGAGAGGGAGATGACACATTCTTCTCTCATGAGGAGAGCATGAACAAATTTAAACCTACCAAAATGAATGTGATGTTCCTTTTATGCATTTATATGCTCACTTGCAAAGACTTTGTAGTAGGCAATGTGACATAAATACATTGCTCCCTTCCAAAGCATGAATTCTGTATGACTTTAACTGATTCCTCTTAAAGGATAAAACTTGAATTACTCTAACTTTCATTTTAAATTAATGAACCAAGTGCTGGGGGTTGCATGTAGAGCAGCAGCCACCCTCAGAGAGGATAGTTTGTGGAGTGGTACATTTATTTCCTTCTTAGCAGGATGTATTGCTAAGGTGAAAGCACATGATGCTTTGATGTTCACTGATGATCTGAGCTTTCACAGAACTCTGCTAATATAGTTTGAATGCTTTCATCATTAGGTCTTATGAATAAAGCCAGATGCATAATAACTGTAGACTAATATATTTTAGGGAATTGCTAGAATAGAAAAAGGTTTTCAATCTCTTCAATTTCTGTTGTGTTGCCCCCAGCTTCTGTAGAAGTTTGGGATACAAATCAAACTGCCATAGTTCAGGAGTTCTGCACACCAGTGCCATCATGATGATGTGAAACTCAGTGTTTATTGGCTCAGTTTTTCATGAATGTCATGAGCCTGGGAGATCACATTTTTGCCTTATCCCTTCCCTGACTGAATTTTCTGTTCTATTTGACACTTACTGCAAAGGTGCGACTTTCTACCACAGGCTGCTGCAGAATATGCTGTACCTTGGATGTTCTGTGCCCCAGGGTAGCTGCTGAGATAAATAGGGATACTCAGGTCCAAGTGATGATGGAATTTGGTTCAGCCCAGTGGGGGCAAACATTGGCACTGATGTTACAATAGCCACTAATAGAGGTTTGGGTTATGAGCACTGAAGGTGAACTGTGCTGGATAAAATATACAGCACCTGGCACTTCTGGAAACAATCTTTCAGTGACTTGTCCTTTTGGCCACTGCTCAGCACTGATTTGATGGAATACATTGAGGATAAATCCATAGGGACATCGTTGATAGGATAACTCATTTTCTATATAGGAAAATGCAATTGAACTCCTCTAGCTGGACTGTAGCTGTGGATGTGATCTGGCATCTCCTAGGGAAATTAGGACTAATGCTCATCAGAAAGAAAGTTGCAAAGCAAGTAAAGAATCATGTGAAGGTTTGAGAACTACTAGAGACACTGGAAAATTTTAGTTGAAGGACTCGGTTACAAGTACAATTTTTAAGGTCTGGTCTTCTGATGAATATTTTTGGTATTTTTGTTGATATAATTTTACCAAAAAGGAGATGTATATATGTGTGAAATATAGAGATGAAAGAACTCTGCATAGGAGCAGCCTGTCAGCTAGGAAGAAGTGGATGAACTTAAGGCCTGGAGTAGTCAAAATCAGATGGAATTCACTGCTGTGTGGTGCAAGGTCATGCATTTGGAGACTAATGAGTTGCAAGCTCATGTATGGGAAATGACTGAGGAAGCAAAAGAAGTGCTGAAGCTAAAGAGCAGTGTTGGCAAAAGGACAAATGAGTATAAAGCAATCATAAATACAATTAAATTTGGAAACTAGAAGGACATTTTTAGTTATCGATGAAGTAAAATTCTGGAACAGTTTTCTCATGAGAGGTGTAGGGGCAAACAAAATTAAATTAAAAGAGGGGAGATTTAGACAAGATGTTAGGAAGAAGTTCTTTATTCAGAGGGTGGTGAGACACCAGAACAGGTTGCCCAGAGAAATTGTGGATACCCCTGGAAGTGTTCAAGACCAGGTTGGATGGAGACCTGAACAACCTGATCTCGTGGAAGGTATCCCTGCCCCCAAGGCAGGAGAATTGGAACAAGGTGATTTTTAAGGTCCCTTCCAACGCAAACCATTCTATGATTCTGTGATACCAAGTTCTGCTTATTCCTCAGAGCTTACATGTACCTTCTGCTGCTAATTCTTTATTTAATATAAGTAAAACCAACTAAACAACTTTTTTCACAAAGGCACCCTGAGACATGCAGGGATAAGTTTGTGGGACATCTGTTTGGTCTGAGGAGGAGTTGGATATTTGAGAGTAATTGATTAATGGATTCACGGTGTTTCTTGTAGTTGTGCCACCACTGCAAAATGAGAGTGAAGGAACAAAAACTGTTTTGCATCTGTCAAGGCCAGCATGCCAATGTGCAGAGATCACAGCAGGGAAAACAGGACTAGCCAGTACAAAATGCTTCTTTGCTCTTGTATCCTTTTAAAAGATTCTTTTCATGTTTCAGTCCCGTGCAAAGAGCCAGACCCTCATTTGTGGCTGCACATGAAGGTGACATAAAGGCCATCTTTTATGCCACAAGTACCCTGGAGCCATCCAACTTCTGCTGCAATTCCTAGTGAAAGCTCACCTCCCTCATTTCTCTGCCAGTGTCTGTAGAGGCCGTGCTGACAGCTTGGGGCTGCAGCACATTCGGGGTGCTTTGGAAATGTCCTGTTTCTCGCCAGGGAGTGGCTAATGGGCTTTAGGGCTGCTTGAAGCCATTAGAACACTGAATGGCAGCTGGCAGCAAAGCAGGATCAGGCTCAGTGGGAGAGAGGGGTTTTTTTTTGTATAGCCTTGGATGATTGAGAGGAGAATGAATCCTCTGTCTCCCGTGGCTTCTGTGCAAGGTCCTGCAAATCCTGTTAGCATTTTCCCCTAAGGATGTGTAGGAATGCTTTGGTGGAATACTCTGAGATTCAGCCAACAAAGTCAATTGTTTTCCAAGCCATATTTTGGTTATGTGGGGCCATTGGCACTGAGCTGAAATGTCAAAGAGATCCCTATATAGAGCTACAGAAATGAGGCATTTTGTGCTGGCTTTTCCTGCTGTGATCCCTGTACTCTGACACTCCAGCCATGGCAGATGCATGCCATTTTTGTTCCCTCATTCTCACTCTGTGGCTGTGATGTCCGCTACATCAGACACTGAGCACCTATTATGCACACTCAAATCCACTCAGTTCTTTTTCTCAGTAAATGTTGTACAGATTCTGTCTTGTGGTTTTTATTTTTTTTTTGTTTCTTGGTATATAAATTTATATTCAGGATATCTAGCTTTTCATTGTTTAAATTACTGACAATTAATCTAATCCACAACGTTACAAGCTAATTTTTTCAAGTCTGTGGTACATGTTGTATATTCCATGGTGTCCCCTGTAATCTGCTCGTGGTGACTTTATCATGTATCTGTGACCTTCTGGGTGTGCAGGGGTGGATCCTTCACACTCTGGTGCACAGCAGAGTGGGACTCGAAGTAAATGGGAGTTCGTGAGGGTCTGCCTATGTTGTGTGTCACTAGCTTCTGATTTGCTCACTGTATTTCCCAAATTCTGCTCTCAGCAACACTTACAAGTTACATCATTATTTCAATATATGCCCCTACTATTCTCCTAGAGCTTGTGCCATAATTATATTCATGGTGTATAGGTGTTTGTCTTCTAGAGTCCAAAACAACTAATTCACTTTCTGTTTATACATGATAACAATTTTAAACAAACAAACAAACAAACAAACAAACAAACAAACTTATCTTCTTTTCTAAGTATTATGTCCATTTTTGAATCTTAACTTGGAGAGGTAACAGGTAGATGCAGTGAAAACTTTGTACTTAAAAAAAACCCCAGATAGTCCACCTTTACAGTATTGTTGCCATCACTTGTTTTGCAGATGTATGCTGATAATTTGTAGATGCCTCAGTTTTCATGGCTGCTACATCTGACTGGGTATCAGTACATGAATTATGCATTTTGTGTAGTGGTGATGTATTAATTTCACACTAGAATCTGTAAAGATATTATATTTATGGATAAAGCATAATTTCTCACACTTCCAGAAATGAACATTAATTCTTTTCACTTCAGAAAGAATCTGAAAGGACTTGTTACATTTCATAAGAAGAAATATAAATCTGGCTCCTATTTTGAAGATGTAGTCCATTAACATACCAGTATAGTTTTACTTTTTTTTTCATGATTTTATACTAATATTGAACTCTTCAATGTGAATTTTTTCTCTACAGAAATATGGGGTATATTTACCTAAGGAAACCCTGTCCCAGAGCTCTCCGCTGCTTCACATCATCCCTTTAGATTGGGTTCTTCCAGGTGAAAATAATTGCATAACTGTAAAATATTCTGATATTTTATAATTTGTCTCAAGTTGAGGATGAACTGTAATTCATCTTTTTTGAGGAGAAGCTTAATGGGAAGGATGCCTTTACATAAATATACCATTGCCATTTTACTACATCCTGCAATGTTTTTCCTTTACTTAGACAATGAACTGAAGTGACAAAACTGATATGCATATTAAATAGCATCCCATGATAGCACATGACACATTTCTGACATTTGAATCATTCCTTGTAAGCCACTTATCATATAATCTGAGTGTATGACTGAGTACTGGTCAAATGGCTTCCCCAGTGCTCTGCATCTTTAAATCCTTGAGATTTTGATTTCTGTTTTTAGGCAGCTCTGCTCTCCAGTGTAATAAGTAGCACTGCATTGCCCTGTTTAGCTGGTATGGCTAATCAACTATTAACAAGAGTGATTTTAAGTTATTTTGATAGAGTAGAATCTTTGAGTTTGATTTATATTAATTTTTTGGGCATAAAATTCCCAATGTGTGCTCTCTGAACAACACCCAGAAGTCTCTGAATCTCCACCTTAATTGCAAATCTAAAAATATTAATTTAAGTACAAATTGAAAGTATCCAAATGTTCAGAATAGACCTGTTGGTTTGCTATTTATCACTTTCTAGTTTGAGCAATCCGTTTAGGGATCAGAACAGCAGTGATACCTTATGATTTGAGTGGTCAGTGACCCTCAGTGGATATCCAGTAAAGGAGTCCTGAAGTGGGCAAGTTGCAATGATCTAGACAAATGATTGATTTTTTTTTGTAAACTGATGACTGTGGTAATGAGGATTGGTTTGTCAAAGAAAAGAGTTTGTCCTCATGGCCAAATTTATTTGTAAAAATATCTCCCTTGCAAACAGGTAAATTCATCTCTGTCCTGGCTGGTTGTGATACTTGTGATACTCCGTTGCAGAAAGCATCCATCATATCTTTGCTTCAGCCAGCAGTGTGTGCTTCTTTGAATGGTAGACTAAGCCCATTAGACCTTTATACTTTTTCTTTGGCTAATTTACCCAGCAAATTTCATTATCAAATATACATTGCAGTAATACCTCCTGGAAACTATTACCTCCTTGTCGCTTGTTGACACATTTATAAGTGCATAAAGACCTTTCAGTAAGTCAGAATCTTTTCAGGGAAATGGAATTTACTTAATATGATGGTTATACGAGCATGGAGATAGAGAGCTCCATGTATTAATCAGTTCATTGCTGCTGTTGCTTCAAAAATAATTAATCTGTCAGATGAATGTTTTCTACTCATGAAATCAAATGCTTTTTTTTTTTTTTCTGAGGTATCTGTCCCAAATATAAATATAGATACCATTTTCTTCTGTACTTGACAAGGAAACCTTCATTTTGTTCACACATGTGTGGTATATAACTTATCAGATATTTGTACTTGCTTTCAGGTTTAACAAAATCGTACTCCTTAAACTTCATTTCCATCAGCAAAAGCTTTAAGATAAAGGTCTGTTCTACCCAAATCTCTTACAAAGATGTTGCACTTTTTGCAGAAAGCTGTTTCAAATGCAGAACAACTTTCTTGGCCCTGCTGATTTTAATGTAGTTATATGTGTCTTTCCACACCAGAAAAGCTGTCCATATGGATTTCCAGAAGCTCTAGTGGTGATTCTATAGTTAGGGTCTGCACTTGAGTTTAAATGAAGACTTCAGCGTTTATCTTAGCAGTAAATCTTCAAGTGTGATAATTTATCTGAATACCCATTAAAATAAATTCATCATTATTTTGGGAATTAACATGAAATGAAAATGGATTTTTAATAAAATTTAGTGCCTAGTTTCAGACTTTTTTTGCCAGGCAGACTACTCTGAACTTCTCAAGCTGCATAAAGTTAATGAATTTTTACTTCTTGGATACATTTGAATTTTTGTTTAAAATAAATTATGATTTTCCACTTGTTGAAAAATGATTTGCACTTGTGCTTGTTGAAGTGTAAAGATGTTGAGGATATTATTCTGTAATATCCTCTTCTAAAAAGAAGCTCCATCTTTCCTCATGGCTGGTGATTTTACTGCTCTTGTAGGTATTAAAATAGGAGGTGGCCCTCAGCCGGTGTTTTGGAGAAGGAAGAGTCTACATGAAAAGTGGTAATTGGAGGACAGGTGAAGAAGGCGTGGTTGCCCCTTAAATATAAGGAAAAATAACCCAGATAAAAATAGTTTTTCTTTTGTAGTCATGGGGTGTGGAGACTGTGGAAAAGTCAAGTAAAGCTTCTCAAGAGAAGAGGGGCACAGCTGAAAAAGAACTGAACAATCTGTTAATTGAGTAGGTGTTAAATACAGGACAGAACAGGTATTTCTTCTTATACTTTTGTGTTTCTAATGACACAGATATAGAGTGATCTCCTGGAGGTCTCTGTCACAGTAATAAAACACAGACTAGTCCCCATCAGAAAAGGTGGTGGCTGGGTGAAGACATGCAGGTATAGAAGAAGGTTAAGGGAATGGAATTTATGTCTGCTGTTAAGGATTTCCATTTTCACCAGAGGGATTTAACAATGGGATATTTTGTAAACTGTTCTCTATATATATGTTTAACTCATGTAAATAACAAACCACCTATATGAAATGAAACAAAAAGAAACTACCTTTTTTAATGCCATCTAATTTTCTCTGATCATGTACTTTAAAAACACCTATGACCTACAGCATATTTAATATTGAATAGTGTTCTAATACTCACTGGCATTAATTATTCTATCACTACTCTGTGTAAAATAATGTTAGGGTTCTCATTTAATTTATATTAATAACACTAATTGTACTAGTATAAATGTATATATTAAAATGATTCATGACTCTATGTTGAGATGAGTAGGTTTTTGTTGGATTAAGTTAAAAAGGGCTATAGAATTAATTTCATTGGAGTCAGGTCATGGCACTGTCATCATAAAACTGCTTAAGAAAACTAATTGCTGGGTGATACTTAGGTGAAGTTATGAACAGTTTTGAGGAAAATAGTGTCCTGGAAATATCACTGAGGGTCCAAAGTATTTATGGAAAATAAGTTCTGTGAAAGGACAATGCTTCTTAGATGGGCAAAGCTTTGTTCATATTTTAGACTGATAAATTACAGGTGCATGAATCCAGTCCCCCCAGCTCAGCAATGCTGTTGCACACAGTGCAGTTCCCTATGGGCTCTTCATTCTTCCCTGCCCAAAGCAGGAGCCTTGCCTCAACACATCCTGACTTTGACTCATGACAGCTGTTCTATGTAGCTAAAAATCTGCTTCCAGAGATCATTTATTCAACTGGCTTGGCTTACCAGCCTGTTTTCCCTTCTCGAGTTTTGAGAAGACTTTATGCTTTGTGAGGGGAAGAGGAGGGAGTCTGGCATAGCTGGCAGCTTTGCTGGCTGTGTGTGATAGGAATGGCCATCGCCTGTGTCTGTGCCAGCCCTCCCTGGCATCGCCTCTGGTCACTGCATTCTCATGGCTTTTTGTGGGCACTTAGTCAAACAGAACTTCGAGTAATTACTCAAATGAAGAATCCAAATGTTCTCTATAATTCAGGATCCAGTCTTACTCCCATAACTATCAATAGGAAATTTGTAAGTGAAAGAAATATAGCTGATTGTATGTAAAACATTTCCTGTACTCTGGAAATGTTGAGCTTTTTTGAGAAGTATTTTCATAAATCCTGGCTGCTTTTTTTTTCTATTAATTTCTAATTGTAGAAAATAGATATTTTTGCTTCACTTAGTCCAAAGAAGTGTGAGGATATGGAGAAATATTCCAAAACACACTTTCCAGCACTTTTATTTACCACTACTAGGGCTTTGTAATGGGTTGTAATTTTACATTTTTATTCAATATGTTTTTATCTATATTTTAAAAAATCCTAAAGTGATTACATAAATCAGTCAGATCCTGTAATCCATTCATGTGTGACTGCTATGTTCAGCGAAGGTCTGGGGCAAAATTGAATCACTTTATTCAACATTCAATCCCACATTAGATATTAGTAATTCTAGATTGTTTTACTCCCTTAAATTGTCCTCTTAGCAGGGTGCGTTTGCCATTCGCACTCTTTTTTGTGGTGTCACCAAAGCAAGCACCTCTACAGTCCCATATTTGAAAATAATAGATGACAGATGTGTAAAGGATTGTTTTGTCAATCATTATTTTTGCACATTGGGTTGTCCATAATGGTTTGCAGAAGAACTTCATGATTTGTCCCCTAAAATTCGGCTCTCTGGATAATCCAACATAGAACCTCCTTTTTCTTACATATGTGATCATTTGCAGGTTGCTTTAAGAGCAATCTTCCTGCCTGCTCCACTGCCTCTGATCCTCAAGTTGTTCCAAGCCTTTCTCTCTGAAAGATGGAAAACTGAAGCGTGTACAAGTGGGTCTGGCAGGAAGTCGTATCACATCTTGCCAGGGCAGGGGGATTCTCATAACAAAATTTTTGCATTTTGCATGTTGGCTAATTGACACGTGGTGCAGCTGCAGAGCTGTGGGGTCTACCTGGCTGTCAGGGGAAGAAGAGGAGAGCAGATGACACCTCTGGAGCTTTATTCAAGCTGTCCACACATGCTGACAGGCAGCAGTGACATATGCTTTTTAGCTGTCAAGATTCAGGCTTAGCTCTACAATCATACTGCTAAAAAAATATCTATTATACATTCAGGTTCTGGGTGCCAATTCTGTGATTCAGTGTGGTGAATGCAAGGTGAAGATCAATAAGAGTTTGACTTTTGTTTATTATCATTTCTATAGGAGAAAATGATTTATTTAAATGTCAGAAACTCAAATTCTGCCTCCACAGATAATTTACACATGTCTTTAGAGATGAAAAATGGAACCAAACTACATGTCCTCTTTGCTCTACTAGAAATTGATGAAATAAAATTGCAAAATAGCCCTCATCACCAGCAGAGAAATTATTAATAACTGGTTAGGCCGAGAGCAGAGATGTGATTGGATAGCAAAGAGTTCAAATTTTGTTCTCAGGCTCCAGAGTTAACATTAATTCATTAGGGTTGCATATTTTTACTGAAATTTGGGAGTTCTGACACTGCTAACGTTTTAAATAGTTTTTTACTCATTACTACTGTAATTTTAATATACTTTCATTAATTGAATTGCTAAATGCAGTGGTACTAATTCCTCATGACACCTGTTCTGCAGAAAATGAAATTAAAGTTAAGGTCAGAAAAGTGTGAGTAGGTTTAATTCTTAAAGTGCTAGACATAGAAATAGGGATGGATTGGGCTGAACTAAGGGGGTGTAGAGTTGGAACTAAAGGACAGTAACACAAGAAGACATTCTTAGCTTCTGTGGGGAGGCAAATGGTTTTGGCTGAAAACTTTTTAAAAGGGCATGAAGTTATTCCTGCCACCCAGACCTTTGTTCTTGTTCCACCAGGCTGTTGCTGGCACTTCTAAGCAGCCAAGAAAGTCTTGCTGCACTGGAACATTTCCTGTCTTTCTCTAGTTGCAAGATCTGTGGTTACAATGCAGAGATAAAAAAAAAATCTTGCTGTGTTTTCTCTAATTTATTAACTGCGATGGCCTTCTGTGGAACTTTCCATGCCCTGTGGTAGCTGTAACCAGGAGACATTGCAGCAGGACAGGCTGTTCTAGTACTGCTTTTTTAATAATAATAATAATTTTTGTGATTATTAATGACAATGAATTCATAGTAATGCAGCTACTTTTGTGAGCCTGCACAACTTAGCCAGTGCTCTGAGCAGAAACTGAATTGCTGCATGATGGCCATTCATCCTGCTTTAGTGTCCCCACAGGGACAGTCTACAGTTTACTTGCAATCCACATATTCTGTGTGGTCTAGCACACCTTCTGGAGAGAGTTTCTATAGAAGAGAGGGCAGTAATCAGCTCATTCACGGTTTTTGACAGACTTTCCCATTTTGTTTTTCCATACTAACCTGGATAACTGCTTAGCCACTTCAGCACAGCATCCCGGAGGCTCTTTGTGGAGTAGTTTTTTACTGAGCGGTGTTGAGGATCACATTCTATGCAGGTAGCTCAGTGTGCAGCTGCAGTTTGAGCTCTGGGTGATGGCAGCCTCAGGTGAGAGGCTGGGGGCTGTGACTGGACACTCAGAGATAACCACAGGAGCAGATTACCCAGACTTTTGTGTGCTAGACTGTAAGAGTGTAAAATCTTTGGCTTTCTTTGTTGAGGGTCCCTCCTTGGGGGCACCCAGCTGGAGCCCGAGCTGTTATTCTCTGGTTGCACAGTGATTAAATTATTTTAAAGATTGAGGGATCTGGGCTCTGCTATGGGAAACCTTGTGTCGAGCAGGAAAGGAAAACTTGTCTGACAGTGTGAGTGTGGGGTGTGTAGCTCTGCAGGGGCCCCGGTCCCAGCTCAGGGGGTGTGAATGTGGCTCCAGAGTGGCTCCTGGACTGCCAGACAAGGAAGTTTCCTTCACAGTGGTTGGCCACCTGTCAGTCAAAGCACATATTGATTCAAGCCTTTCCAGTGCTCAGTGATCTACCTGCCAGTCTCTCATAGACAAAGTTGTAGATGCATGCAGGAAAACTTGAACTTAGTTCTTGAGACACGGCTCTGATGATTTTTAATTTCATGCCTGATACACAGAGCAAAAAGCAAACTGTTTTGGCTGAAAATCACTTATTCTATGTCTGCTCTCTGAGCAAGGTCAGAGTGTTGTTCCATCTCATGTGTGCATTTACATCTCTCAGACTGAGAATGTCAGAATTGGGGAATATGTAGGAAATGTTGGTTGACATTGGGTCAGATGGTGATACAATCCCAGCCCCTTGGTTTGCCTCACACATGTCCACCTATGCCACACAAAGCAATGGTAGCCAAAAAATGTGGACTTAAAGAACTCAAATGGAGAGAGAAGATAAAGAAATGTGTGTAAGATACAGAAAGCAAGAAATAATTTTTTGTGGTGAAATGTAAGTGCTGTGTTGATTATAATTAAACTAGCACATATATACATGCATACTGTATTTATCTGTCTGCATATGCGTGTGTCTATATATAGTAATAGAAGGAGAAAAATAATGTGGATCTTGTAAGTGAATAAATATATGTATGGATTTCAGCTTGGGTTTTAGGAAAGTACAGAGCACACATGTTAACAGAGAACTCAGAAAATCTAGATGGAGAGATACTAGATGGTATAGGCAAGATTCTCTTTCATTCTGGCCAGTATTACTGTGCCCCTGCATACATAATATTACTTATAAAAATTGTGATTTTAGTTACTTTCTGGCTAGTTCTCTGTTCTCTTCCCTCTTTGGAATTTGGCAGAAGGTGCATATACATGAAACAGTCGTTTGTGTCCCTGAAAGACTGCATTTCAGTCAAAACTCCATGTTCTGCAAAGCTGACCTTAGCCATGACATGTTCCTCAGCCAAGCCCTTTAGCCTTTGGTAGGTTAACCCTACACCCTAAACCTTCACCCAGCTCTTTTCTTCAGCCAGCTGAGTTTCTCTCATTGGTGTTACGGGGAAGTAGACCCTTCTCTGCTCCTGGCACTCTCTGCTTTGGGCAGCTGGTGATGATGCAGTGATATTTGGATATTTGTGAATAGCAACAAATATTGGAGAGGAGTTAAAAGTACCAACATTGCTCAACTCTAAAATCTCCCTTTGCTGTCATTAAGATGTAGCTATGGTAACTTTTTGCTACAGTGCCTTCGTCTGGGTGATAAAGATAGACAAATTTTGGGCACCTCATTCCTTCCATTTCAGGGATGATTTGCAGAGTCCAATGCAGAACCACTGAGTCATTAAAAAATCATTGAGAGGGTGTTCTAGTTTTGCATCAGCAGCAGGCTTTCAGGCTGTAACGTTCAAGCTTGTCAGTCTAGCTTCTAGACCTGCTACTGATTGATCCTTCTATCGTTTCTCCCTGTAGTTTCTGATTCACTTTTTAGTTACAGAGGAGATTTTATTAAAGGCTGTTTTTCTTGCTGAGGAGTTTTTATTAAAGGTTGTTTTTCTTGCCCCCTCTAAAGGAAAGTCCTTCCAAAGACAGAATTGTTGGCACATATGAATTGTCTAATGCTGAACTGATAGATGAGCTGTCATCAGGGTACAAACCGGCGACTGTTAGAACAAAGGCTGGCAAATTCAAATGGGAAATAAAGTCCATTTTTTTTAACAGCAAGGGAAATTAATAATTGAAACAATTCACCTATGGATCCAGTCAGGAACAGATGTCTTCCTAAAAGCTGTGCCCCAGTTCAACAAGATATTTTTGAGCTCCGTGCAGGCATCCATCCACTGGTGAAATTCTCTGGGTTACATTTGGCAGAAGTCAAGAGCAGAGGATCCAATGATATCTGCTGAATCAATAAAGCAAAACCAAACTGCCTCTGAAGGAGCAGCAAACAGCTTTTCTCTGTAGATCAGGCGTCAAAGCAGGGAGATGTAGCATTTGATGAGTGTGCTATATATGGTAATTAAATTGCTTCTATGCTTATTTACAACTTTCTACTTCCTCTTCTCAACTGCATTTTTCACCCTGTATTTTCTCCCTTCCTTTTCTCTCTTCTTTTATCGCTTTCTATTCCAAACTCTTCAAATTGGAGCTGAACTTTTGAACCATACGTGGAGTTTGTTTATCTTTAATCACCAACACACAGTGCAGTGCTCCACCACATGACAATTTTAGAGCAGACATCCCAAAATTGCAATATAAGGAGGGAATGGACAACCTTTAGGATTAAAATGGTTTAAAATGTGTCAGAAAAAGAAATTATGGCAACAAATTGTAATGATTTATCTCATTTACTGGTGGCAGCCAAGGTCATGTGGTAGCAATTGCAGCATTTGTATCAAAGGAAGGTGGGCTGAATTTGAGCTGCTGGCAGCAGTTCAGGTGAATTTCAACTTATGAGTGAGGTCCTCTCTTCCTGCAGCGAATGGGAACTGTTACCTTCTGCTGGAGCTTGGCTTCTACTGACCAAAATGCAGTTCAGCCTGCACAAGTGCAGACGAATGCAGGTGCTCAAGCAGAAGGACCTCATTTACATTTTGCTATTTTCTGGTGTAAACTTAGCGACAAACTTGGGGGGTCTCTGCAGGGCACCCTGCCATGAGCTTTATGCATTGTCAGTGTATGATCTTTCCTGTTTGTTTGTATCCAGTCTTCCATTGTCTCATATGACAAACCAGTCTGCGAGCTTCTCACAGCAGGTACTGTCTTTCTTTTCTGTCTTTTTAATATACAGGACTTGTAATACCTAACTTTGAGTACTAAGTGTTATGATGGTAATTACAATAACACTTCAGTTACTTTGGCAGTGATTAACTGTGCCAGGCTACTGACACCAAGTTAACCATATTTGCATTCTGAATCTTTCAACAGCAAGAAGCAGCATAATGGCCTGAAATTTCTCTATCTGAAAATAATTTATCAGCATGGAATTTATATTTTAATTAAATGTGATAATTTCTTTCAGTCACTCTAAAGACTTCAGATTGCCCAGTTATAAACTTGCTGCTCTATTTTTCTGTATATCGTAATTATTTATGAGATATTATTTATAATAGCATTATTTTTTTATGGCAATCAGAACATCATAGATCCCACTTTATTATACAGCCCGTGTTCCACTGGCATGGGAATGTGCATAGTTCTCAGATGGAATGAGCCACTGCCGTCAGCTAATCTGAGGCAATTAGAAGTGACTTCTGTCCTTGAGTCTGTCTCCATATCCCTCCCATTCTGTCCCACTTACTGCACCTGCCTTCCCACATCAAGGCACCAGTAACACATTCCTTAGCCATCTTAAGAGGAATTACCAGCTTGTCTGTCAGCAGCACTCACATTCTTGTAGGATTTACCTCTGGTTAGCTGGCCCATTGCTAAGCACCATTTTGCCTGCCTACATTAAAGTCTAAGATGTTATAAACATTGCTTGAGGGATAAATTCTTTTTCCATAATACCTAAGAGTACCTGGAAATATTAAAAGCCTTTGTCTGACTCCTAGTGCTCTGGCAGCATCGTCTCTCCCACTTGTATGCTCACAACACACATAATGGAAATGTCAGCACTTACCAAGCAGCTCCACAAGAGCTGCTGCAAAGTTGGTGCTGGTCATGATTCAGCAAAGTCATGGAGGTACCCAACTCTGACACAGGCACAGGTCTGTGAGAGTTATTAGCCTCGAGATGCAGTTGGTGAGTGCTTTCCAAATGAAAAGTTCTTGGTACGGATGAGCAAGAGTCTTATAATTTGGACAATGGCCAGGACCCAGAGACCAGGGAGCCAGAAGAGTTTGCCTCCAACATCTGTTTCCAGTGTGTCTGCCTAACTCTCAATTTATCAACCCTTCACATTGTCAAGTAAAAAAAATGCATAAAATAATTGGATTATATATTAAGACTCTTGAGAGAGTTGCTTATTGACCTTCTTCTATTCCAGTGAACTTAGCTGTGAAAAATTGGGTAAAAAAGCAGGGCCTTGCTGAAAGCGAGATATTACATCTGAGCAGTGCACTCTTGGATAAGCAGAAATTACTGTGTAAATAACAAAATGTGAAGAAATAAGATCCAAATTGAAGTGTGGAAATTGTGGACTGTAGAAGTGATTGCTTTTATAAATACTTTTAAATGCATATTTTCACTCAGAGTTTCACTATAAATTGTAATGAAGTGCCTTTAAGTTCAGATGTGAATAAGGCCAAATGTTATGTGTGGGGGAAAAAAAACCCTTTGAAAAACAATCTTCCAAGTGAAAATAACTGTGTTTTACCTCCTGAAACATAGCAGGATTGGTTCTGAATATCACAGTATTCTGCTGTCTGTTTCTTGTGCTAAGCATTTGTTTTAACCTTCTGGACCTTCCTTGTCATTCATGCTTGATATAAACTAAAGCTACACAAAAAATAGTGGATTTTAAAAATCTCATACATTCTGTCTGTAATTATCCTGGTGGCATGGAGTGACCTGCTGATTCAATTCTTATTGAGATGAATATGAGCTGTTAGTAGACCAAGGTTCAGTGAATACATTAAATCTTGAGGCCTCAATCAATTACCTACTTCTTCATGGCAGTGTCTAGGATGTCTGGAAAATAAGAAGTATCAGAGATGATTAGAAAATACCTCCTTGGATGTTAAATTTCTCTGAAAAGTTGAATATCAGTTTTAGTGCACTTTTCCTGGTGACTTTCTAATTTTGTCTTGTTTTTATCTATTACAAGAGAAAGCAGAATGTTGCCCTGTTTTCCATTGTCAGTGTGCTAAGGAGGGACTGGTGAAGATGTGACACTGGTCCAGCCTGCTTTGGTGGCTGTACCGGGTTACTGACACACAGCAGCCTTGTCCAAATAGGAGCAGAACACCTCTTTTTTTTTCCTGCCAGAATCTGCTTTGCAAGTGGGGCTTGGGATGACGGTGAGGAAGCTGTCATGTCTCAGCAAGCAGCTTCAGAATAGAGAGAGAAAAGGAGGAGCAGTCACTTTGCTCTAAATTTAAAAAGCAAAGCATTAACCTTCCCACAGAATTGGTCAAGTGGCTCTTGTGCCATTTCCTCTCGCAGCTGTCTGACCCAACGGTAGGAAGGGTTTTCTTAGAATGCAAATATATTCCCACCATGTAGGTGGCAATGACCATCCTGATTGATCCTACTGGGGAGCAGAGGGGCACACAGCAACCTATGAGTGGTTCTCCTTGTATTCTCCTTGTCTTGTTTCAGTCATTTGACTCATTTTTTCACATCAGCTGCTTCCTGTGTACTTTTCTGTATGTGTCTAGTACATGAAGTCTTTCTCACTCACACCCACTTTTCCTTCCTTCCTGGTGGGAGCTGTTCTGCTAATGATACAATCAGGGAATACTGTGGAGAGACAAAGGGTGAAATTTGCATCATCTGCTGAGCCTGTTAAACTGTAAATCTTCCGTTTCATTAAATCTGTATGGCTGTGCTGGAAGAGCAAAGGACTATTCCCATACCCAGGGACCTACTAACCCCCTAGTAAAGTCTTTAGCTGGCATATACTGGGAAATTTCTAGTGCTAATGTGGATGCCAGCCTACAAATGCACATGGAGATAGGCCAGTTGGACTGAGAGTTGTGGGTTTTGTTTGTGAGTTTGTGTGTTTTGTTAACTAGAGTGTGTAATTATATTTAATTATTTGGGCAATTCCACTAATTCTTTCACGTTAGAACAAGTGCCAAGGGTCCTTTTATTTTGTGATCTCATCAAACTCAGCAGATTTTTATGTCTTGTAGATTTTAAAAGAAAGAAGTCATAGAAGTCTGTTGCTGTATTGCGAAGGCCATAGCATTGTAACAGGACAAGTGTCTTGTCTGGGATCACTTGCCAGAATTGGGAACAGAGCTTGCCTTCTGCCTTTCAGCATGATGCTCCATCCATCACTGCCTCTGAAAGACCAGTGAGCTGGATAGATGAGACCTGAATTCCTGCTTCTTAGGCCTATACCTCAGTGCACCTTTGCTTAATCCAATGGGAATTTTGATAAAGAGTCAAATAATTATCTGCCTTTATAAGAAAAAATAAAAATGTGTGCAATAAGATAGGAGAAGCTACTCTTATAAGCAATGCTTTCATTAGAAATATTTATATTTTGGAAGTGACTTCTTGTTCAGTTTTCAGTGTATAATTTACAAAAATGCAACTAAACTGCCTTTCCTCTGGAAAACATTTTATTTGGCTGTACTATGCTAATATGATCAGTCATATGCTGTACATCTCTTCTCCTTCTCTTCCTACATATAAATTATTCAGAACTATTATAGCTAAAACTGTGAGTAGATGATTTTATTTCTGTCTTCTGAAATGCTAGAAAGGATTTGGTTCAAAATGAAAGGGATGGCATCCTCGTGAGGTACTGGGAAAGCAGGAATCAATTATGACTGGCAGGCTTACTCATGGAGAAATAGAAAAAATGGTTAAAAAGATCTCTTTTAGTTAAAAATATTAGCAGACTTAATATAAAATATTTAAGCCTACACAGCTTAGTCTTTAGAACTTCATATCAAATATAACAATAGGCACATCAAAATTTATGGAACCATTTCCTAAGATAACTCTGTCTCAACTCCCTTACCTAAGCTACTGCTAATTTGACTGTGTAGGAGAAATTTAACCTCTTCCAATAACCCAAAGATTTAGATCTTTTCACCTGAAAATGCTTGATTGAATCTTCTGTAATTAAGGGATTAATAACTTCTCTTGCATGCAAATAAACAATTCTGTGAAATTACAGTCTGTAATTCCCTCAGATCCCCAGGCCTTGCAACTTAACTACCTTGAACTGCATTTCCCAGGAGCACCTGGGCTCAGGAGCAGATACCAACCAAGCACCTGCAGGGCTTTTGTGACTGCAGAAGAGCTGGACTCTGGTGCCTTGGCATGAAATTTGAAGGTCTTGCTGTTGGGCTGCTTTGTGCAATTGTTCCTCTTCATTCTAGAGCAACACAAGGTCGAGGTAGGTTTAGCCTTTTATTTGTGTTTTCTTCCAAACAATCTATAGCAGGCATTATCATCTTTTACGTGGAAAACCAGTCCTTTTCTTTGGTGCAAGTTGAATTTCTGCACCTTGTAGCCCCTGTACAGAACTTGCTTTCTGGGGTTCTTTGCCCACTGGAAGAATAGAGCTCTACAGAGCTATGGACCATTTTGTCTTGATTTAGCTGCTTAGTCTGGAGTGCAATACATGTAATTTTTTTGTTTTAGTGATCCTGAGGAAGTACAGTAACTGTAGAATGCTTCTGTGATTCCTGTTTTGCCCCTGAGGCATAAGCTTTGTCCTCTGGGAGGGATTATATGCTCTTAATGTGATCCATGGTGGTGTGGCCAGCGGTGATATTCTCAAATCCTACTCTAAATACTGTATACCTAATGTTTTCTAGAAAAATGATCTCTAAGGTCCCTTTCAAGCCAAACAATTCAATAATTCTATGACAAGGTTTTGTGCTTTATGCCAAGTGATTATAGGAAATGGTGGTACAGTCAGAGAGAAATGAGATGGGGATGTTGTTCTGTAGTGCTGATTTGAATGACTCTGAGATGGCATTTGTCAAGCCAGCAAGGAGCAGCCTATGAACTTTAGGATAAGTGTTTAATAAAATCTGGCAGCTCAGGTTAGTGGTCTGTGATACAGTAAGATGCTGTCCTAACTAGTGATGGTCCTGGTCATAAAATTTGCATTTGGATTCAGTACAGCCTGAGCTTCAGAGCTGCTTCACTTTCATGTGAATCCATATCTTTGTGACAACATGGGACACTTGCAGAATCATGTATAGATGTAATTTTCAATTTATTTTTGTTCTTTTTCTTTAAAGTCTGAATCCAAATCTTTTAGTCTTTTCCTCATTTTTGTATGCACTTGTTTTGAAAACAGAAGTGCTGTTTCTAGCAAAAAGTTTTTACAAAGTTGTATCTGCAAGAAGTTTCTTCCTGTTATTTTGTTTAGTGCAAAGAAAGAAATTAATTCTGTGGTGACATATAATTTGTCCTCATTAGCAGGAAACAGAATTTATATGACTCAAAAGCTATTTGTTAGTCTAACACACCAGCCTAAAATTTTAGCCACCACTGATTGTGCATTGTTGACTTGACAGCAGAAGTAACCATAACTTAGACTTAATGAATGCTTTCATGCAGTATGCACAGTCCTCCAAGAGTCCTTATTTCATACTATTTAATGGTGTGCTGAACAGTTGAGTTTGATAAAGGCTGAAACAGTTAGAATTATGCTTTCATTTGAATTTTAATTTTTAAAGGGGGAAGGCAGATGGTATTGTTTTACAGAGAGAATAGCCCAGCATGTCCTGCCATACTAAAAGTCTCTTTGAGCCCATCTGATACTGGTCTCTGAGTTCTTTTCTCTGCTGGTTTCCTTAGCTTACACATTGCCTTCAAATTGCATATTTTAGTTTCCTATCAGAATAACTTGCAGGCATGGAAATTGGCCATGTCCTGTGAAGGTCACTGAAAAATTCATTCCCAAATAGGCAGCTTTTGTATAGCACTGATGCTCTTCTTGGTGCCAAAGCCTTAACTCCACAAATGGACACAAGTTCAAAAGCAAATGCTAATTCAAAACAGCAGCATGTCTTTGGAAGTACAGTCTCCTTGTCTAGTGTCCAGGAACAAATTATATTTAAATCATACCCACTCTAGACTGATAACTTATCTTGCCAAAAGTTAAAGAATGTTCCTAAGGCCATTGTCCAATTGCTCCTTACACACTGACGGGCTTTGTGGCATCACACACCTCTCTCAGAAACCTTTCCCAGTGTTTGACCACTCTCTTGGCAAAGAAATGTGTCCTCACTAGTAAAATGGAATGATCTAATAATTTCCTTTTTCTTTGACAACTTTCCCATTTTTTCCCGCATGACGTCTACCAGTAAGGCTCCTTGTTTCAGAGTCTGTAATGGATACCAGTCTGCCTCTTATAGATCTTCTCTCTGGAGTTCCTTTAGCCTTCATAACAAGATGCCATCTGACTCTTCCCACCTGTGGTTTCCTGGCTCAAACATCTGTTTTAAAAGCTGTTGTAATCTCAGTATAGATTTGCCTCAAAAGAGACAAAACTCCTCTCTCATAAATCTTTCCTGATGCTTCCACATCCTTGCTTTTCCCCAAAAGCTTAGGCAGAAATATCTGTTATTTGCTCAGCTCAACCTCCTAGATAAAAGTTCAAAGCTTTTGATATTGGAACAAATTGGTTTAAATGGTATGACTTAAAATAACCCCAACAAACAAAAACCCTCAAAAAATCACTAAGATAAAGGTACTTTGTTTCAAGCTTGGTGAATTCCATGCAAGTAGATAGAAAAAAAACCCAGACAAAACAAACAACACAACATTAAACCCTAGATCTGATTCAAAAGTGTTGCCTACCATCGTTGGCTTTGCAGCAAAAAAAAAAAGGGGGGGTGTGTGATAATCTCATTCCTTGCAATGCTAGCAAAGGTGATAAAGAATCAATTCTCTGAAACTAAAGTCACATTAAAAAATAAATAAACTCTTCCCAATAATTTTTTTTTAAAAAAAATTTTGTACAGCCAGGGGTGGACCTTGCTATGTTGTGGGAAGTGGAGAGGGAGCAGGCCAGTAACTAATCCTGTCATGACTGACAGTGGAAGTGGGTGACTGAGGGAGATTTGGGAAAACAAGGCTGGAGCCTAGAGAAAAGCTTTCTGCCGTCAAGAGCAATAATTCGTACGCTGCAGTGCACTTTGCTGGGAGGTGCTTGGTGATCTTAAGGAGTAGACTAGAGAGTGATGGATATGCCAAAACAGTAGACAATTTGTTTTCTAGTTGCTGGAAGGCTTCTTGTAATGCTTCCTTGGTGTGGAACTACAAGTTGGAGTCTCTCATTTTGGAGCTTCTAGGGGTGTAAATAGTTATGCAAAAGGACACCAAGCCAAGGACTTGGGCTGCAGTTAACTCAGGAAAAATACACGGGCAGGAGAAGAGAGAGGAGTTGAAGTATTATATCCAGGTTTCTTCCACTGTTAACCCCAGCAGTCCTGCTGGTGCTCGCATAGAGGAGCTGACCAATTTCAGTACAATAAAGTAACATTCAGCATAAGAAGAAGCATTAAGGACTCTTTTTTTTTAAAAAAAATTTTTTTTTTAAACTTTTACTAAATATTGTGAGCATTCTTGATGTGAAAGTTATGCCCCCCAGGAATTTTTGTGAGTTGACTCCCTGTTGAAAGCTGTGTAATATGGGTGATAGCTCTTTTCAAAGTGATGTGAGATTTATTTAAATGTTCAAGTTGTTCCTGAAACAGAAATGGTCTCAGAGGTAAATGTGGCTGTGCCAGCATTTCCAATGCACACTGTGACTTGTGTTTCAACTGCTGACTCCTGTAAGAGAGATTAAAGTGGAGAGAGAGCCTCCTACAACTTTGGAAGAACTGGCCTTCTTTCCTGCTCCCCAGAACAAAACTCCACTGAAAAACCTAACAAAGGCATAATCCATCTCCAAATCAACAAGTATGCCTATCCTGTAAAAAAGTGTTAAATTATGTGTAACAGTGCCACCTGCTGAATCCCAGCCTAACACCTTTCTTCTCAAAAGGAATGTGAGTCTTAATGAAATGGAGTTGGTTTTGATTAAGGCACAGGCACACACCCTGCCTGTTTCTAATGTAGAACACAAGGTACAACATGGTTTAAAATATTAAATTAAATATTCATCTTTGGAGCATAAGATCGGTTTCATTAAGTGTATCATAATGCAAAGCCCTTGGAAATTATACCAAGAATGAGTTTGTCTGCTGTTAAATTGGCCTGATGCATTTTTCACTATTATTAGTTCTGAGATATAAAAAAAAAAAAGTGAATTGCAGTGCTAGTAGTAACTTGTCTAGAAGATGCCAATGTTCTCAAGTTGCAGACAAAGAGAGATTCCCTGCTGAATTTCTAAATTTAGAAATATTTGATTCTACCAAGAACACTGTCAAATGAGTCTAAACTGACTGAGACAGGCAGTCATTTTGTGGAAGTGAGTGAATGCCTTCACTGCATTCAGCAGTTTGATGGAACAGCTCCCATGCTGCCTGAAAGCACTTAACTTTTTTTAAGCCATTATAGGCTGAATTCTGCCCACCTTATTAATAATTAGTATGTCTTTAAATGTTCCTGTTTGTTTTAATGGGATGCTGATGCAGGACAGTGCTGTTGAGAGTCTGTAGCTGAAATGAGCTACTGCTCCCAAGGAACATCCTGGGATATGTCAGATGCTGGTGAGTTTGAGTAACCTCGATGATACCACCCAGGTTAGGCTGGTATATGCAGTCCTGTACCACTTGCATGTTCTCAGGCTGCTTTTTGCATCATTTTGCATATGGAAAGACCTTTCTGTTGTGTTTAAATCCTGTACGTGCCCTTGCTTTAACCCATTCCTACCTGGTGCAGTGTTACCCTGAAGGGGCTGGTTTGTTTGATGACCATCCTGCCCAGGTCACCATCCTCTGCTACAGCCACAGTAGCAAATGCCAAGACCAGTGTCCACTCTGGTCACAAGTATATCTCTGTCACCTTTTGGAACTAAATCCAACGTGTAAAACTAACATGCTGTGTACTTCTGGCATTAGCTGGCAGGAAACATTATGCCAAAGAGCTTGCTGTGAAGCTGTCTTAATTGGAAAAGTAGCAGAGAACATAATGTAGTGGACAGGACTCATGTAAAAGCATCTAGCATTAAAATGCAGGATGCATGCTTCCCCTTTTCCACATCCCTATGTCAGTCTGAAGAAAAAGGAATAAAACCAAAAAAATCTCTCAGCTTATGGCAAATACATTTTTTTTTTAAATTGGAAAACTAAACTTGCACATTTTGGGCATCAAATTCAGAAATGTGAGACTTTACCTGGCTGTCATAGGTAAAATCACAGGTATTTTTCTTCTTGCTCCCCGTGGCTCTGACATTATGGCTGTGAGTGTATAAATATAGAGACATGCATTCTTGTGTTTCCATTTCCAGTGCAAGCTCTGTGCTATTGGCCTCTGTTTCTAAGCAAGGAAAAAGGAATGTTAACAGCCATGTAAATGAAACTGGACACATGCTTAACAAAATGCGACAGCAAAGTAAAGCCACTGACTTTGTTCCATCAAAAGATACAAATTTCCCATCCTCCAGCGTAACATTCAAAGTGCCAGCATTCTCAGAGCTGTTTTCACTCTGTGATGTGCTCTAACAGTCAATTTGTTTAAAGGGGAAAAAGGATGGCATTGCAAATGCAGCAAATAAAACCTAGCAATGCTGCAGCATGAAATTCTAGCAGATATCCTACTGCTGGAGTCAGACTTCCAAAAAACAGCCATTCGTACTGGCTCTGGATGGCAGCAGTGGCACAGAACAGAGAACCTGTTTTCTTCCATCAAGGAGTGTAGACAGAGATGGAAGCACTCTTGTATTTTGTCACCTGTGCTCAATACCTGTGTGCTGAAATATCTGATAAAAGCTTCAGAGGCATCTTGAGAACCGTGTACCATGAAATAGATACTGCTGGCTTCAGCTTGGGCTCAGCTCAAAACCCTAGGTGAACACAAAGGATTTCTATATATTTGTTATAATAAAGATGGTCTCTAGCAGCTCTGCATTCACAGCTGCAAGGAAACCATAAGCTTCTGAGAGTTTAATAGTCACATTGGCATGTTAAACTACCTTTTTAAACCCAGACTGCTTCTAGTGAGTTCCTCAACCAAACCTTTTACCTGAATAATCTCCTAAAAGGAGCTCTGGAGTCTGCACTGAGCAGTAACTGTGTTCATCAAACTGCTGAAAGCAATACAAGAATCACTGCTTATCTAAAGAATAGGGCAAAACAGTTTCTGTACCCTTTTTCAGCCTGATTGGGAATTGGAGTGTAGGACTGATTAGCAGCTTAGCATAGAATCCTCCAGATTTAATTGTAAGGAGAAGATTTTTCCAAGGGTACATTGAGGTTGTTAACCCTTGGCAGCTTCTGTCTGTTTACTGTCATTGAGGATGAAGAATCATTGAATGGTTTGAGTTGAGAGGTGCCTTAAAGATCTTTTAGCTCCAAGCATTTGCCATGGGCAGGCATATCTTGCACTAGACCAGCTTGCTCAAAGCCCCATCCAACCTGGCTTTGAGCACTGCCAGGGATGGGACATCCACAGATTCCCTGGGCAGCCTGTGCCAGTGCCTTGGAGGGAGCTGCTCCCTTGACAGGAGAAATGAGTGTTGAGAAGGTCTCGATAAAGCCTGAGGAATAACAAGCCAAAGACCCAGCTGATCTTGTTTCTGAGATACTGATAAAACCACACTTTGGGAAAAAGGTGAACACAAACATTTGGTCAGACATCCATGATGTGAGGTAGTAGAGCTAAATAAACTATTTACAATGGCAAAACCTGTCATTATCCTAGGAGAAAAAGCATTTGAGATATTGCTGTTCCTTGGTAATTTCCATCAGATGAAGGAAGAGCAAACCTTTCCTGTTTGATGAATTTGAAAGGTGTGTGGTGAAGAATGAATGACTGGAATCCACTGCAATCTTTCAGTAGTGCTGATGTGAGTCCAAATGCACAGGGCAGAGTGGGAGAATAAAACCCCTTAGAAATTATTTCAAATCTCTTTTCTAGGCACGTTTTTCTTGTGAACACTTATGGAAGAAGCAAATGCTGTTCTTCTCAGAGAAAAAGGTGAAATTTTTTTTTTTTTTGCTGTTGAACATTTCCTTCTTCTGTCTGCTCAGTCATTAGGTGTTGGGTTTTAAATTTACCCTGTCTCCTGAGAGGAAAAAATATCCATGTTTTACAGAGAGGACTTACCTCTTTGATAGATTTACTTTAAAAAGGAATGAGGGAGAGACTTGCAACAGATTTGACTTCCTAAAAATAGCCATGGACAGGATGTAGGTGATGTCAGTTAGGTAGCTTTTCTTAATACAAGTACAGAGCTGAGAGGGATAAGATGGCCCAGGAACAAGGTACTGTGGAGGTGATCATGAAGCTGAGTGTGTTTTCAAGCCTCACCATTTGTTGAGCTATTTGACCTCTGTCTTGACCTTGAGTACTTCATCTGCAAAGCTGATATCAAGTTTGGAATTGGACAATATTTTATGCACTTAGAAGGTGTACGTGGTGAAAATGGAACTTATGGTGACAAAGACCTTGGGTTTGAAAATCTGTCAGCTTTTATTGAAAGGATTTTTTTTTAATGGGGAAAATTAAATGGAATTTTGTGTGGCTGTGAATATTTCTCTTACAATTAGAAAAATCTAATCTTTCAGCAAATTGCCAGGAAAATCAGTGGTAAATTACTATTACCACAATGTAGAGAAAAATCCTCTATTCTGTCAAAAGCAATCCTGCTCATTTTGATTTTGTTTAGATTCCTTGCACAAGAATATGGAACAGAGGTCCCAGCTGAGCCCATGACCCCTGGGATGGAGTGCTGGGGATGTGTGTGCTGGAAGACTCTTCTTTCCTGGGGCAACTCCCAATGATGCCAGTGTGGGTCTTTTTCCACTGTGCAGACCCAGAGCGGGGCAGAGTTTTTGAACAGCCAAATACTTCAGAAGAGCAGCTCAGCATGTTGTTCTTGCCTTGGGATAGAGAATGGATTTGATGAACCCGGAGGGTTTTTCTGCCCTTTCTTGTGTGATTTTTAGGATGTCTTGTGTGATTTTTTTTTTTTTAATTTTTTTTTTTTTTTAGGATTTCTTATGTGATTTTTAGGGGCTTTCAGGGCTTCCATAACACAGACTGTAGGTGGGGCTGAAATTTTCTGTTGGTTTCTCGTATTCATGCTGTTTAGCAGTTTCTGGGATTTTCATAATTGGGAGGGAAGCTTTCTAAAGGCACCTGCTGTGCTCCCTGGGAGTTATTCATGGCTTTTTGGACACAGACTGTGATTTGTATTTGTTGTCTTTACAACCTATTGGGGTACAAAACAGCAGCCACAGGGATGTGCTGGTCTTTCACCTTTTTGATCTTTTGTCAAATACATTTAGTGAGAACAGAGGGGCTTGAGGAGGACATTTAGGTGTCTTCCAGCAGGTCAGTTTCAAAGGGGAGAGAGACCATTGTTAAAGTCCTCTATCCTAACCAGTGCAAAAGGGAGAAAGAACAGCCTACCAAGAAACCGTCATGCTAGACCTCAAGAGATGAGCTCTGAGACTGCAAAATTCTCTTACTGAATTGATAAAATAGTAAATGAAAGGGGAAGCAAAATTTTATTGAAATTAACATGAAGTCCCTTTAATCATCAAGCTTAATTCTCAGTAGAAAAGGACTCCAAAATTGATTTAAAATCTCAGTACAACTATACTCTCTAATGTGAAACAGAGATTCAAGTAAATGAATGATTTGCTTAAAAAATTCTGACTAATCTTGAGAACATTAAAATTAATATAAATGTGTGATCTCAAGTTCTACCCATTTTTGGATCCCATTTCAGTAAGTACATATAATTTGGAATGGGACCTAAGCCATTTTGTGTGTAAATGTACAGGGAATGCATTCCAGTACCTTTAATCAGAATGTCAAAGGGAGATCAGCTTTGCTGTTTCACATGCAGTATGGAAATATCATCTGAGATGAACTGGAATAGAAAGAAAACATACTATAGAGTGGAAATGCAACAATTTTTTTGAGGGTATGAGATGATTTAAGCAGCTATTTCCGTGAGGGAAACAACGCCTGTAAGGTTTTGAGAGCTCCTGGCCATATGTGTTCATGTTGTAATGCTTAAGTATTTCATACATGTCTGAAGTTCTATCAAGGAACTGTGCTATGGATTCCAGGGTCCACTGGGGCAAGAGAGGCCACCCCGCTGTTTTCTTGGCTTTGTTGGAGGAATGTCTTCTGCCTTCCTACTTCCAGTGAGCAGCTCTTTGGACAATTCCTTGCTTCAGCTAAGGGATTTTGAAAGGCAGTCTGAGCCATAAACTGGAGTGCTATATAGCAGTCAAAGTTCAATTTATTTTGTATTCTGCAAGAAAAAGTGAATTAATTGATCAGTTTAGGGATTACATTATATTTTCTGCTGAACCTCAAGTTTAATCTGCTATGCATATTTATTAAGATACAGCCATCATAGGGTTAAAGGTGACATGAGGGCACGGCATCATCTTAAATATTAAGTAAGTTTTGTATAACGGAGATCATTACCTCTCACAGATGCCTGCAGTGTCAACTCAGTGCTTTTAATTAGACCGAAATATTTAGCCTTTAGAAAAAGCAGATGTGTGTCACAGGCAGAGAAGTAGGGATATGCCTCCCACCTGTGCCTGCAGCACCCACAAACACATGGGTGCTCTGATGCTTCAGGGCTGGAGGCGGAGAAATCTAAAGAGCTCAAGTACATCTCTCAACTGGGAGGAAAATAAGTTCTGTGTTGGCTCTGGGAGATGATCAACCTCTGAAATGGAAGAGCTGATTATAATAATTTTTCCAAAGTTGAGCTGAGTACTGAGGAAAATTAAGGGCTGCTCTTGCTTGCTGTACCTTGTGGCTAAAGGGGCTGCCCAGAGGCATCCTTGAATTTGCTCCCTCCCTTCCATTTCCAGGCTGAGTAATGGGTTCAAATGTTGCTCTTTAGTAAGACCTCTGGTGTTTTATGATGCCAGAAATGGTGATGTTATTGATTCCCTGGATGCTGGAGTTGTACTGGTCCTTCCATGGCTTCTCCTCTCTGCCTGCGTCCTGCCAGGCTTCCAAGACTCGAACTGCCCTGTTACCTAGGAACTCACCTCACACTATGCAGATTTCCTGTAGCTGAGAGTCTCCTGTGTATTTCTGTGCTTTGGGAGGTAGATGAAAAGCACAGTGAATAAAGCAGGAAGCACTTCTTTTCACAGAATTAACTATTTCTCTTTGCTTTTGTACTTTTTTTGAAAACATCATACATCCTAACATAAACTGCTCTCAGCTGAAGTGAAATCACTTACTTCAGCTTGTAAGGGATTTTACACATCCTTCTGCAAGCCTAAGAATTAGACATCTGCTAGGATGAAGGTTAGAGAAAGTGATACTAAATACTAAATTGCAGAATTTGGGGAAAGCCTGGGAGATAATGCTGGGGGCTTCTGAATTCTGAGGTTGCTCTGACTCAAAGGAACAGAGAGGGTATATAAATTTGTTGTTGTCTCTTCATTTGTCCAGGCTGCCAGATGTGGACAGGTTCCATTGAAGAACATGAGTGTTTGTCACAGACTTCCCAGTGGACTGATCCAGATCGTGGTGAGTGAATATGCCATACTTGGAGAAGGTGCTAGGCCAGCAGTCTGGGGGAATGGAATGTCCTTTCTTTGTTGCACAGACACAGCAGAGCTGTTGCAATGCCAGCTTCCCCATAATACCCAGTGACCAATTATATTGCTGCTAAACCAAGCTACAGTAAAATCTGTGTCACGCTTAAATTGCTCTAACAAAAATGTGCGGTCAACTGTATCAGAAACCTTTGCTAGATCAATAAATAAGGCTTCATAAATGTGGACAATATCCAGAGAAATCATAGTATCATTCCCAATGCATACAACTATACTGCAGTAGTTAGTCAGAGCGTGGTCCTGCATCCAGAATGAGCAGCAGTTGCTGAACTGGTGTATAAATCTGCTGTGAACACATGGCTGTGTGGGTGACTCTTAAATGAAGAATGGCCAGGGTAGATGTGACCTTTTGTGTAATTTTGTGAACCTGGAGGATACCTGCTTGTCATGTAGGTTTTTCTGATTCAGTCTGAGGGTAGAATTTGTGCTTTCATGAGTGATCAGATGCAGAGTGTGACTGTCACATATGAAGGATTCATAGGCAGCAGCTGCCCCTGTTTGTCAGGACCAACTCACCCATGCCAGACCAGCAAGATTTTTCCAGCATTTTTTGTTTTCTGAATTGTTGCTTCCTGGCCCATAAATTACTTCCACTAATACTCCAGATGGTTTTGACTCACTTTTATCGTAGAGATTGAAGTTAAACAATATTATGCAGGTGTTGACTGGGGTAGGGTTAATTTTCTTCCCAGCAACTCTGGGGCTGTGTTTTGGATTTGTGCTGAACACCGGGATTATGATAACAGAGGTGTTTTTGTTGCTGCTGGGCAGAGCTTACACAGTGCCAAGGCCTTTTTTGCTTTCTATACTGCCACACTGGCAAGGAAGTTGGGGGTGCATGGGAGGCTGGGAGGAGACACAGGTGGGACAGGTGACCCTAAGTGTCCACAGGGCTATTGTAAACCACACGACATCCTGTTCAGTGTATAGAGTGGGGGAAGGAGGAGGAAGGGGGGGGACATTTGGAGTGATGGTGTTTGTCTTCCCAAGTCACTGATACACACGATGGAGCCCTGTTCTCCTGGAGATGGCTGAACACCTGCCTGCCCACAGGAAACAGTGAATTAATACCTTGTTTTGCTTTGCACGTGTGCATGGTTTTTGCTCTCTCTATTAAACTGTCTTTATCTCAACACATGAGTTTTCTGGCTTTTACCCTTCCAATTCTTTCCCAATTCTACTGTTGGGGAAGTGAATGAGTGGCTGCATGGTTCTTGGCTGCTGGCTGGGGTTAAACCATGACAAAATCACTAGAAGTCAGGCTGAATTGTTTATCAGACATGTTTGTAACCCTGTTTTCATGATGCTTTTTCATTACTGGGTAACTTCTGAGGGAGGGAGAGTTTAGTGATTAGTCATTATTATGAAGAAATTAGAAGTGATGTGTACCAGTTGCAATTTTGACTTTGTAAAATCAGCTACAAGTGCCAGACTAAGATGGAATCCTGCTGTAGGTAATGACAGTTGCATCTCCCCCACTGATTTTGTGAAGTCTGGGCTCTGCTGAAGGGATCTCATCCAGGATTTTCTGTATTTGTGAACTTGCAGCAGTGTATTCCCTCCCTTTCCTCATGCTTGTGCCTGATTCACATTGCACAGGCATTGGTCACAAACGTGGTTATAATGTGAATCTTCTCCATCAAAATCTATGGATGTGTGTACCCTGGTCTAATACTTTTGTTGGCCTGAATGACATGTGCTGTTGATTGAGCTGGGGATCCTGGAACTCCCCATTCTGACTGTTGTATCCTCCTCAGGATGTGTAAGTTCCTGGTCATTGCGTACCTGATATAAACTGCAGCTCTCAGGGCATTGTGAAACAACAAGGGGTATAGGTAAATTCCACAAAATACAAACGTGATATTATGTGAATTTTGCACCATCTGCCTTCTTATTGCTGACACTTTCTATCTAATCGAATGTATTTGGATCTGGGACAAACAGCATCTCCCCTAGTGTATTCTAGCTCTGGAACACGGAGCAAAGGGCGGGCAGAGTCAAGATCAACAGCTGGAGCCAAGATTGTGCATGTGATATTTAACCTCCAAATGAGTGGCAAGGACTGGGGTGTATGGTGACAGAAAATGGACAAGTGGTAAATCCAGTAAATGGATTTAGTATATATGTGGAAAATGTTTGTATGGGTGATTTAACACTACAGTCACCCAAATTTGTCCTGGCCAGGGGCTTGCCACTGAAGCAATTAATTGGATGAGGTGGGCATGATAACATGGATCCTTGCTGTTCTTAGCTAGGGCTGTGTATGTACATGTGACAAATAAATTGCTGGTGAGTGGCAGGGATTCTAGTAAAAGGTGGCATGCCCCCTAGCCAGAGGCAGGCTTTGGAGGCAATTAATCAAATGAGTTGGGCAAAGATATGTGACACCTGTCGCAGATAGCACTGCAAATACACATGCAATTAATGATCTTGATGAAAGGAAGAAGAGATAATTTAAAGTAAGGTGTTCTCTAAAAAGCTAGAAACTCTTAGTAGAAAATTTCTGCCTTAGCTACAAAGGAGTCCCAGCATTTTCAAAGCATCTGGTCTCCAGGTAATTCAGTGTATGCACATATGAAAAAGGAAACACAAAGAATTTTCAATGTCCTAAAATTCTCTTTTCTGGAAAGCTGCTTGCACAAACAATGTGCATGCATGTGTTTGAGTATTGTAGCTCAACTGCCAAATTTAACATAAAGATAGCAGAAATTCCCAAACAGTGTAGAGTGCTCTTATAAACATTTTTGCATCAGGTACTAGATAATGTAACCTAAGAATCTGCAAATGTACTTTGCTCTATTGATAGCAGTCATTCAAGAGCTTTTTAGGTCGTGACACCTTTTTACAATCTAAAGGATTATTGATCTAACCACAGTCTTCACCAAATTTATGCTGTATTGCACCTTTGCATAGCAAGCATTAATTTCTAATGGTGATCTTGAGATTTAAAGAAAAAAAAATGGTAGCAATAATGTTTATTTTTTCCCCAGAGATTCAGCTCATTCTGCAGAGATTTAGCTCTTTTTTCCTCCTGTTTCCTCTTGCTTCTTGCCCTTTTCCTGCAGAAAATCACTCTTATTACACCCTGAAACTACTTTTCCATCATAAGAATATCCTTGATTACTGCTGATTAACCAAAAGTCTTCCAATGCAAGCAGTTAACTGTGAAGGCTGATGATGTCTTGAGTTTTGCATACATATCCTAACACAAGGGCAGGACTCTTCTTTTAGGAGTTTTGCATAAAGATGATGACCCTCATACAGAACACTGACAATTTTCACTTGTTACATTTGTCTGCTTCTTTTTCATACTGAAAAACTCGTCTGTCCCTCTTGTATAACTTTGTTCTGCAGTGGATGCATCATTTAGATTTCAATCCTACCTATGAAAATGAATTATTTGGGAATGTTGTCCTTAGGTTTCTCTTCTACTGCAGTCGCATCACAGGCATTGCTCACCAATGAGAGCATCCCTGGTGGAAACTTCTGGAGACTTCCTTAGCTCTTCTTTTGTAGCTGGATTTTGTGTGAATTCTGCAGAGCTCTTTTCCAAAATATCCCTGCCTTGCTGAAATGGACAGGAATTGGTACTTAGCCTTTATTAACCCAAGTTTAACATGTCATCAATTATCTGAAGAAGCATTTAAGATTTTTTTTTCCAGACTTGTCATGGCAACTCACAGACTTTTAAGATAAAGCAAAGAGATAATGTTAGCTTAAATGATGGGCAAACTGGTTGACAAGCACAATGGGAGATGATCTTTAGTATGTACATTAACAGCTTGCCATTTCAGAGAACTCCTTTTAGTTGAATTGAGTGGCACTTTTATTCTCTTTGCAGTTTCATTCCCCCAGCAGGGAGAACACAAGAAAAGGAAGAGCAGGACCCTGCAGATGACAGTCTGATCAGTTAATTTCAACAGCAACTGAAAAAGAATCTTTTCATCTCCTCATAAGCCTCTGTCCATTGCTTGCAGGGTCCCAAAGAAAGAAAGAGAGCACGAGAGCAGGGTACCCTGAGGCCCCCACCACTCCCACAAGGTCAAACTCGTTACCCGCTCTATTGCCTCTTCTAAACTGTGCCTGTCAAGAAAAGATGAACAGGGATCCGTTAAGTTTTTTCTCCCCACCCCAAGTGAAACATAAAAGCAGCAGTAGAAAAATCTTAAGAAGAAACAGGATGATGATACAGAGATTCCTTTGCACAGAAGAGAAACAGCCTGTATTTAATGTGTTCACAGACATAGAAATTATTTGCAGGCTGGTTATCAATACTTCCAGTAGTCTGCTGGAACCTGGAGATACGACATAGCTGCTGGAGTTGTCAGTGTTTTGAGTTAAAGAAGAATGACTGCATTGCTGTCAAATGATCCTTTTTTATTTTTATTTTATTAACCCTGCTTTATTATTCATTTG
This sequence comes from Pardalotus punctatus, assembly GCA_013400915.1. NCBI lineage: Eukaryota > Metazoa > Chordata > Aves > Passeriformes > Pardalotidae > Pardalotus > Pardalotus punctatus. The sequence goes on from VZTX01024400.1 coordinate 190,440, forward strand.
CAAGCAAAACAAGAGGACAACTGGATGGGAATGAGAAAATAACCCCCCCTCCAAAAAATAATCTATCTGAAACAAAGAGACTTAATCAATAGAGCAGGGTTGTCTTTTTCCAGGGAGCAGCTTGAAGGAAGATTCAGATTGGGATCACATTTCACATTTCTTGTGGGTTCCTCACCAGGCCTGTTCTGTATGTCTTTCAATATGCAGGTGTTAATTAAATCAGTTTAATTCCATTCATTACATCTCTATCGGAATTGGTCCAATATACTCTAATAACACTCAACCTGCTAATTGTTTCCCAGTGAAAATAGAGATGGGTCAGTCTGAACCTAGAGGACTTTATTATTGATTACCTAGAAGTTAGATTGATGGTCTTTGCTTAGTTCTTAATGAATTAATCTGCATTAGTGATGAGGAAAAGTAGAAATAGTTTTGATTTTAGTCTTACTGAAGCTGGGGACATGTCTTAAATTTTGCAAACCAGCAACGGATAAATGAGAAGTCCCCAGCTCAGTAGAGTTCACCACAGGCTTCAGAATACTAATTTTGGTCTTCGTTTTGTTTTTGCTTAGAATGGAGCCTGAGTCTATGAGCACTTTCCTTTTTCTTTCGTTTCTAACCTTAAAATTGCTCAGTATCAGTTTTGCGGTAAAGGACAGCTCAAAGCTGGAATTTGGGCTTTCCCCTCGTAAGCCATATTTCAGTTTGCTGTAAATCACCTTGACTACTTGGTTGGCAATGAGGTAGGATTTTTGTACCAACTTAATGTGCCCTGATAGAAAATAACATAAATAAAATAGAGTTCTCAGAGGAGTACCTTTAGGACCAAAAAGATTCCCCCCAAAATTTGGAAAACCCCTAATTTAACAGTGCTGTTGTTTTCCTTTAAAAAGGGACAATTCTTCTTGTCTTGTGCAATTCCGCATCAGTAATTATAAGTACTAATCTTAAAAGACATTTTAGGGAGTGGACATATATGTGCACATGCACACATACGTATATCTGTATGCACAAACAGCTAGATTTTGAATTTAGCTTTTTGAGATTTATTAAAGTGACATGTGGTGTTGCCTCCTGCTTTATAGGAGCCCTTGGTTAAAAAGATATGAGAGTAGTGATTGTAAAACCATCATGTTACAAACATTAGTTAATGCTTCTGTCAGTCAGTTCTCTCTGGTGTGCAGTAGTCTCACATCAAAAGGCATTAATCTTACACTGGCTGATAGACAGAAATGCAGCATTGCTCTTCTGTTAAATCAAAATGTACTCAGTCCTTTGCAGAAATGCGTTCCACCCCTGCCAGTAAGAGGCTCTGCGCTTTTGGCAACATGCTGTGCTCTTGTCTTCTCATAAAAGATTCTGACTTTTCACTAATGTACATAAATCTTTGGCTTTCAGCACTGGAAAATAGTGCAGGTCACTCTAGCACCTATCAGGACCCAAAATCTCCTATAGTAGTCCCCCAAACCAAAAGGGCTTGAGGGAATCCAGCTGTACTCAATACTAAAAAGCAATACTAAATTTTGTGCTGAAAGTTCAGTTCTATTCTCGCTTCCCTTCGCTGTCTTTGCCCACAGCCTCTGTGATCTCACAGCTCTGCTTCAGTCTCCAGGAACGTCTCATCTCTTGTGTCTGTTTATACATGTCAATATACATGTGTATGTCTAAGCATGCCTACATCTTCTATGTTCTAGCTCTTGTCTTTAGAACATTTTTTACCTTCTTTTTGCAAGACTTTCTGAGGAGGTTTCTTTGGGTTGCTTATTATCAACCTTGGTTGCTTCCAAAGCTTCTCACTGCCAGATCCTTGTTGTTTGGTTTCTGGTTTTTGTTTGTCTTTGTTCTCTGGACTGCTTTCACTGTGGATTCTTTAGCATGTTTGCTATTAGGCTTTTATCTTCTTGAAATGTCAAACCCACTGCATCATGTACTTTCTATTTTGTAAGGCCTTTGAAGTGGGAGGTGGTATTTATTCTGTTTATATTTTATCTTGTACAAAGGGTTATGAGCGTGATAGGCCTCTAAGGAGCATTATGTTCCCTGTGATATTTAATGTTAAAATATCGTTATGTGTAAGTCATTGGCTTGCAAGTTACCTTTTCATCTTAAAATTTTAATAAGTTTTTTTTGGTGCTGTTTTTCCAGGATTGATAAAGGCTTTGGCCAGCTATGGATGTATAGGCAGGAAGTAAGCTCAGTTGCTTCCTCCACAGTGCTGTTGTGCCCTATTTATTAATTGGGTCCCATACAAAACCAGATTGCAACACAATTCACTTTTCCCTCTTTCCAGATTAAACCCAACTATTGCTGATCATTGACCTTAGCACTGTAGCACCGAGCTTGTTTCCTGTCTATGAATTGTGCCATCATTGCTATACTTATTAATCTTTATATAGTAGTGCTATATAGTATGGTCTAGAAAGCATTCCTGGACCTTGTATTTCCAGTACCTTGTATTTCTAGCTTCAGTCCCAATGGCTTTTCATTGCTGTTCTTACAAAAGTTTTGCTGAGCATGACCTCTCCTTTAAAAGTCTTCTTGGACCATTTGCTACCCAGCCTTTCTGAGCAGTCTTCTGTTCTTTGCCTTATCAGTGAGCTTAGGATCTTTGCCTGTGCTACAGCTCTGTAGTTTTCTAGTTTGGCCCTTAATTCTGTTTTAAATGTGGGTGCGATATAAACTTTCCTCAAATGCTTAGCGTTATTGAAAAATAATTGCAGTTTTCTAGGGCAGTGTACAAACCAGTGCTGTTGAGAATAGCGATGTTACAAAGGCTTTGAGCTATATAATGCTATGGATTTTTTTTCAGAGACGTTCTTTTCACTGAGGGTCCCACCCCAAGCTGAGTTTTCCGCAGTTCAGTGTGAGAGAAGAGCTTGCAGTTCTGTGAAATTCAGAGGGATTTGAGCTACTGCTGGTTTTGAAAGAGAAAGTACCAAAAAGGGGTGCAATAGAAACCCTAAAGCACATAAAACTGCTTCCACAATGTTTGGGTTTTTTTTTTTTTTTTTTAAAAATCTCTCCTCGCTTTACAATTCTGGATACAGAATATCCTTTGTGACTTGCACTGAATTCTTCTTTTTTGACTGCTCTGATACTGCCCTCGGTTGCAAAAATAAAATGTGTTGCCCCACTAGTAGATGCGTATTTTGTTCCTGTGCAGTTTTCTCTTCCTCCCTGCTGTTCATGAGCATGAAAGAAGAAGTTTTTAACTCTCGCAGTACTAATTATGTCTCCTGATCAGTCTTTTAAAAAACTACAACCCTTCTTAAGGACAGTCCTCCCTCTGGGCAGACTCATATTGATGCTTCTATGTTTGAACCGTTTTAAGTCCTTGCAGTCCTCAGACTTATCTAAGCCATCTCTTGGTATCTTGGGGAAGCAAACCCCCCCTAAACCATTTGTATTGCCCTTGCACATTTGGCATATGCCTTGTTGCTTTAGGTTTCCTGGATGTGAAGTGTTCCAGTAGCTGAAAAGCATGAAAAAGTAGTATTTTAGGCCTTCTGTGTAGGCTGATGTGGGAATGTGGAGCAGGAGGATATTGAGAAAATTCTTTATTCAATTCCAACCAAATGTTAAGTATCCCTTGTATTGATTTGGTGCCATTGGTGCTCCTTTCCCCTGCTGTGTTCTCCTGCTTCTTGTCCTCAGAGAGGTGGAATTTATCACCTTGCAGGCAGATGGGGCATTTGGCAGAAGCAGGATCCAGATGTAAAGCTTTGGAAGGTTCCCAATAGCAGCATCTGGGCTTGGCTCTGGCTTACTGCCTGAATTTTTTGTGAACTCGGAACAGCTGGCTGTGGAACTGCCTCTGGGGTTATCTCGGGGGTGGTTGCTACAGATCTGGCTGTGAAATCATATTCTCCTGACATACCTCTTCACCTGGAGGAAATGTACCCATACGTTTACATGCAGAAATCTTTTTGTAGCTCAAACTTCAAATGTACTGTATAAAATATGAGCATGTATCTTTTTGTACCCACAAGATGAGTAATCTGGAAACTGCACGAGGAATAAGCTTGTGTGTGTGTGTAGATTCATGTCAATGCATTTCTGTGCCTGTGAATATGGATAATTGTTAGCAGATTCTGTCCTCCTCTGACTGCTTTGACTCCAAGTCCATGGGCATATGCCAGCAGAATATTTGGCTAAATATCTTTTCATTTCATGTAGCAGCAGAACACTGTAGGTTTTGGGCATGTTGCCTTCTGTCCATTTTACTTAAAACACAGCCTTGCGCAGTTGAATCGTGTTGCCTTCATTATGTGAAACTTAGTTCTGTGCACAGGTCTGATAAAGACTAATTTTTCAGGCTTAAATGGCTCCTAACTCAGTGTCAGACCCTCATTGCAGTGGGGATATTCTCTACTAGATAGATTTCAGTGCAGTCAAAAGAAAACAGATGTGCAATGAGTTAGTATTTTATAATGTTCACCACAGCTGTCTATATCATGAATGGGAAATTGTCTTCTATTTATGGTAAATCATTAATTAGAATGCACTTGAAATATAGGGTTAAAAATACATATATGTCATCTATGCAGATATATTTCGAATATTTATCCCTCTGTGTGTATTGGGGAATATATTTATAATTAAATGTTCAGACTTGTGAATTTTGGTGCTTCAGGATACAAAAAGAAATATATTTTTTGACATATATGGCCTTTTTTTATAAAATTGTCATAAGCACTTATTTGGAATGACTTCCATTGGATTGACTACATAGTAATATGTAAGAAAGAAAGACTTATATTGAATTTGACTACTTCAATACATATCTTTGCATGCATACATGCTGTTTTTATATGTACTTACATAGAAAAGTAGAAGAATGGGATAAGTTTAGGGTGAAAAATGTTTGAAAATGAATTTTTACCACTGATTTCTACTAAGTCATTGACAGGTGTTTTTCACTGTTATCTCTATTGAGAGTTTACTTAAATCAAGACTGGTTGAATCTTATAAGATGAACCGGTCCATCTGACTCACTCTGCACTCATAATTCACCAAGACTTTAGTCACTGTTTTCCTTTATGATAAGTTGAAATATACAAATTATAAAGGCAGGATAAGAAATTTTGCTTTTTTGCATGTTTTTCTTATTTCCTTGGATCAAATTTTGTATACAAGAATGGGGAGCAGTTTAATTTCTTGATGTCATCTCTGCTAAAGCGCCTACCTTGATGTTTTAGTGCTGCGGGTGCTGGATAAGTGCTGTCCACTGAGACATTCTGTCTTTGACACCACAGAGGAAATCTGTGCAGCTGCTTGTAGTGCAGGTTCCCTGCCATCATCTCCTTTCCACAGCTCAGCTGTTAGCAGAGAATTTTTGCAATTGGGGGAGCACATCTGTTCTTCTCTCTCCTTTTAACATTGAAGATGCTGCTCTCATCAGCTCTGGGTGTTCTGGGGGAGTTTGGTGGGGAAAGTCAGAGGCATCAGACAGCACTGGAGTTACACCTTGTGCATGACCTCTGCCAGTCAGGTCAGGTTAGCAATTGCTGCATTACACACAGCAAGCACTGATTCCCCTGTTGTGACTTTCTCTCTTCGTAATTACTGAGATCCATCTCTTTCCATTACCTAATATCGAAAATGCAGTACGCATGGAAAGGTATTTCTGTCATGTGGAACAGAGATAATGGGGGAATCATAAAGGAGAACCGTATTTTCTCTATTTCAGACTACTTTTCTGTGATTTTTATATTCCTCTAGGTATAAAAAAAGTTATAGTATTTACTCTTTTAATTTTAGAACTGTAGCAGGTGGTGGGGGAAGACAGGATGATATAAGGCATTTTGCTTCTTGTGATGCAGTTTGGGGCCATACCATGCTCGCTGCTCTCAAGTTTCTATGACATGATTTACTCCCACAGAACTACTGTCCCTGAAAGGGTGATTGCTGCACTGATACACCTGAACTACAGCTGCTTGCTTTAGTTTAGGGCAGGTGCTGAATAGTAAGTCCTGCTGTTGGGCTAATCACCAATAACTTCCTAAAATCAGCTGGTAGTTGGGAAAATATGTTAAAATTCTAAAACCAGTAGTCTTAGGTGTATATCTAAGTGCTCTTGGCTCATCAGATACAAGGGCTAAGAAGTACAGAGCAGAAATTTCTTGAATACATTTAAAAGCCAAAGTACTATCTGAACCTGCTTGGCTTCTCATTCTCTATTGCAGGAAAAGTGGGTTTTCTGGAACCCTCCTGTGATGCTTTCTGGGGAAAATGGTAGAAGCTATAGCAAAACCTTCTGCCTCTCAAGCTCAAGCAGTGAATCTGTTAGTGAGCANGTAGTGCAGGTTCCCTGCCATCATCTCCTTTCCACAGCTCAGCTGTTAGCAGAGAATTTTTGCAATTGGGGGAGCACATCTGTTCTTCTCTCTCCTTTTAACATTGAAGATGCTGCTCTCATCAGCTCTGGGTGTTCTGGGGGAGTTTGGTGGGGAAAGTCAGAGGCATCAGACAGCACTGGAGTTACACCTTGTGCATGACCTCTGCCAGTCAGGTCAGGTTAGCAATTGCTGCATTACACACAGCAAGCACTGATTCCCCTGTTGTGACTTTCTCTCTTCGTAATTACTGAGATCCATCTCTTTCCATTACCTAATATCGAAAATGCAGTACGCATGGAAAGGTATTTCTGTCATGTGGAACAGAGATAATGGGGGAATCATAAAGGAGAACCGTATTTTCTCTATTTCAGACTACTTTTCTGTGATTTTTATATTCCTCTAGGTATAAAAAAAGTTATACTATTTACTCTTTTAATTTTAGAACTGTAGCAGGTGGTGGGGGAAGACAGGATGATATAAGGCATTTTGCTTCTTGTGATGCAGTTTGGGGCCATACCATGCTCGCTGCTCTCAAGTTTCTATGACATGATTTACTCCCACAGAACTACTGTCCCTGAAAGGGTGATTGCTGCACTGATACACCTGAACTACAGCTGCTTGCTTTAGTTTAGGGCAGGTGCTGAATAGTAAGTCCTGCTGTTGGGCTAATCACCAATAACTTCCTAAAATCAGCTGGTAGTTGGGAAAATATGTTAAAATTCTAAAACCAGTAGTCTTACGTGTATATCTAAGTGCTCTTGGCTCATCAGATACAAGGGCTAAGAAGTACAGAGCAGAAATTTCTTGAATACATTTAAAAGCCAAAGTACTATCTGAACCTGCTTGGCTTCTCATTCTCTATTGCAGGAAAAGTGGGTTTTCTGGAACCCTCCTGTGATGCTTTCTGGGGAAAATGGTAGAAGCTATAGCAAAACCTTCTGCCTCTCAAGCTCAAGCAGTGAATCTGTTAGTGAGCATGCTATGTGAGCTGCTATCAGATAGATCAGTGACTACAATGGAGCTTAAGCTAAAAAGAATAATTTTCATATTATAATGCCATTTAGTCTGTCACTTGCAATCTGCCTTTTAAGAGCTGTTCTAGGTCACTGACTTGTTCTTAACTTACAATTTCAGAATGACCATGGAATTTTGCACAAGACCTTCTTGAATAAGACCAGATCTGTCTGTTTAGTTTCCTGGATACAGCAGGAACATATGATTATTACAAAGATATTAAGAAAATAATAGGAAAAAAGTCTTCTTTCTCTCAGAGAGTGTAGTAGTGCTTTTAAGAGGAACTTTTCCCTTTAAGAGCCATTTGGTTTTGGTGTACTCTGAATAATAGAAATTCACTTTTCTAGTGTCCCAAATGACAGGGAAAACTCTTTAATCAGCAATATATCTTCAAAATTGCATTTAGCAAATAAAAGTGTGGTGGACTTTAAATATAAATAAAACCCATCCCTTGGATCTTCTTTTAACTGCAAACCTTCAAAGAAATTATATTTTTACTCCCAGCAAATTACCTAGGAGAAAAAAATGACAAGAGTAATCTATTTTTTTTCACAGCTGGTCGGTTGGCCAGAGTTTCTCATCAAGGAGTACATGCTGTTTGCTCCCCAGATGGACAGGCTGGATGAGTAACAAATCCACAGAGCCTGGGACACAAGGTAGAAATTATACTGCCTGTGCTTTTAATCTTGCACAGCTCTGCTCATTGGTAATTGCAGGTGGCCCATATCCAAATGAGACTCCATTGGGACAATATCCTATATCTTGTCAAAATGAGTCCCATTAAAGCCTCAACTGGAATTAGGCCAAAATATTGAAATAATTATGGGAAACTTATTTTTAAAAAGTTGAAGCCGTATAATGCTGACAATTAGACATTTAAGCACCATCAATTGCAATTTTTGTTTCTTCTGCTTGGTCCGTTTTGTCTGTCTGGTTCAGCACGACAATGAGAGGTACTGAGCAAAAGGTATGTGAGAATCTGACCATGATAACTATTTGTCTCTTGTTCTGGGGCGTCTGTATAGTGCTGGAGCAGCAGTGTTTGAACACTGCCTGGTGAATTCCCTGAGGCTTGGACGAGAAATGCTGCCTGTACACTGGCACACAGATATTTGGGTCACATCTTGCTCATCTTGCTTTCCCTTTAATTTAATACATGTTTGCTGCTGTCCTCATTCTGCCCAGGGGTACTCCTACTTTATCAGTCAAAAAGCATGGAGATTTAGGAGCCTTTTTTGTGAGAGTCTTATTAGAAAGTCTGAATTACAAAGTGATTCCATACATAAGCCCTGAACTGTTTCCTTGGGGACACCAACCTCCCCCTTTCCTCCTACAGTCTAGATGCTGAAGACCTGCATTTTCTTCATCCTGTGCTTTTGAGATGCCATACCAGAGCAGAAGCATCTCAAAGGTATACTAAAATGCTATTGGGCATGTTTGAAAGTGATATGTCTAATTTCTAAAGAAAGCCTCAAGGCAAAATGCTTCTCTCTTACTCTGATGTAATCCTGCCGACTCCTAAATCATTATACTTTTAAACTAGGCATGTAAGCAGCAGAATCCAGACTCATTAGTGTAAGACTTGGAGGGTTGCTGTCAGGGATGTCATGGTAACTGGAGTTCTCTGCTTTCCCCACCATTTCATGGGAGCTGTGGGGCTGGAGCAGAGCAGAGGCCAGTCCAGTCTGGTGCTCATCTCCTCTGGGGACACTGCTGGGAGAGGTCTCATCTTTCAGCACGGCTCAGTGTGCCTACTGAAAGCTCTCTCTTGCTCTCTTTAAATCTCACATCTGCAAATCAGGCTGGTGTGTAAACCTGGTGCTGACTGTGTGGATTAGAAGTGAGATACTTCAAGTTGTTGTAGATGAAACCTCCTCAGACATCTTTGCTTCTGCTCTCCCTCTCTGTCTTGTCTGGCCCTGATGTATGTGTGGGGAGGATGTGTGGACATAGGTAGGAAAAGGTCAGATTTGGAAAAAATGTAATAGAATTAATTAATTAAGTTTTTAAGTCTTCTACTGAATGGCGATATTGCAACATCTCCCTCTTTTATCTGGTGTTTGGAAATCTCTTGGTATGGATACCCACTGGGCTCATGCAATATCCTTGAGACACAACTGGGACCAGAAGGAATCTTTCTGCATTGCCCTTTATTGCCTCTCATAATGAGCAAAGCTGAATCCCTGCTGTGACATACTTCAGGATCCCATGTCCACTCCTGTCCTCTTTGCTCTTTCTAGCTATCTTCCGGAATTAAGCAAGCTGACTTGGATAGAGCCCTTTTTCCCTGTAAATAATGGGCCATTGGCAGCATTCCTTGGTGATATATCTCAGCACGTATTTTGATAGAGCAGTTACAGAGTATGTAAGGCCTGGGCCATAAGACTGCAATCTGTCTTGGAACAGTTTTGCTGATAGTTCCACAGCAGATGCGTGTGGGCTGATTTCTTGTAAGCCCTGTAGACTACTTTATCTTCAGCAACCTCCTCAAACCTCAAGGTAATTTAGATAAAGCATTTGTGCCCTTGCTCAACTTCATGGTCAATATTTAACTGCTTTGCTATTATAAAGATACCTTGCTAACGAGAACACGCTGTACACCGTCTGCCGGAGTGCACATTTGTTGGTAATTTTTTTCCTCCATCGGAAAGTAACATAAGACTGTATGCAAACAACAGCATCAGTAAGCAGCATGTTTATATCAGTGTGGGTAGAAAGGCTAAATCTGAACAGCTACAGATAAAAAATGCAGTGTAATTCTTGTGTAGCTGTGAAAGTAGTGAAAGGTGGTTTGTTTTTTCTTTTTCTGTGTGTTGTTTTCCTTTTTTCCCATTTTCTCCCCCCCCTCCCTTTGGTGGGAGACAAGAAAAATCTTCCTAAACAAGTCATATTTCTTGAAATAATATACTGTCTGCAGCACAGGCAGAGCACCTGTATGAGTAAACTTTTAGTCTGGAAAATATTTGGTTTATGTCTGCTCTGTCCTGGCTTTGGCAGCAGCAAGTGTAAATGCTGTTATTCCTCTGGAGTCTAGAATGACAAGGCCAGACTGGAGTTCTGGAATGCCAGGTGACTCCGGTACTGCTGGTTTATCAGAAGAAAACTGAGAGCTAAAAATTTGGACAATAACAATTCAAACTCCTTTATGCTGTAAGAAGGAGATGACAAGAAGCCAAACAAAGTTTCCTGAAGGGACAGGTTTGTTACTGACCTCAGTGAGCTCAGAGTAAAATGTGTTCCAAAATAGGTAGACTGCTATTTTTGCTGTCATTCTTCTGAGCAGAGGAAAAGCTCAGCTGAAGCATGGAGAACTGTTTGATGAACACCATGGCAGCTCAGTGTTCCCCATGGATGGATGTGCATGAATGGCTTTAGGAGCCTATCTTTCTGCCTGCCATTAAAAAAATAATAGTAAAAAACCATGTGTTTAGCCATTCTCTTCTTTCAGGGCAGTTCTGAGCAGTGGCTTCTTATGGTTGTTCCAGCAGCCGTGAATGCAGATCCACTCTCAGCGTTACCCAGGAATCAGCTCCTAAAGGAAACTGTTCACAACAAACAGGTTTCGGAGCCTTGAATAGGATGTGACTCACCGGTATGTGGCACCTACCCCACAGACATCCTGATGAGCCTGCAGCATGTCAGCATTTCCCCATTGTTCAGAACCACGTGCCAGCAAGTGCCCAGAGAGATTTCTTCTTCCACTGGGTCATTTCTTTTGTCATCCTGGCTGCAGTAATCGGGTCAGACCAGGCTGAACTTTGTGCATTTGCGTGAGAGAAGAATCTTTACTGCATCGTTTCAGTATTATTTTGGAGCTGATTTAATTAGCTCTTTTCATTTTTAGCTCATGCAGGAAGCATTCTTTTTTCTTACCCACTTAGCCAGAAACATCATGGGCAGTTTTATGGACTTGCTAAAAAATATATCTGAGCAGCAGCCTTGAACATTCTATGACAGCACTGTCTGTGGCACTTCTGTGTGGCTACACCTGCCAAGGCAGCCGTCTGTCTCCCAGTAGAATTAGGGTCAGACATTGCCCTCTCCCCATGGTGAGCAAGTAGGGGTTTTAATGCGAGTATATTTGGGCTGAGATATAAAACAAGGAAACGAGCTGTTCGTATATTGGTTGTAGCATATTCCAAAGGCGTGAGAAAAAGAATTGCAGCTTAATTCGTTGGGATATGGATACATCTGGTGGGGATAGTGAATAGCAGAGGATTGCTGCTGGTATGTAATCAGCCACACTAGAAGCCAAATGCTGAAAAAAGCTCAAGCAAAATGTGATGGAATCTAGAGCTGCATCTTGGATCCCATGGCAAACCCATGGCCTGATCCAGAATTCAATTCCAAACTTAATTTGGCTTCAAGAAAATTGGAATCTGAATGCTGGAAATTAACAGAATATTTACATAAGGCTGGCCTTCAGTTTTCCATCAAAAATTCAACAATAGGGAATTAGGAAACTGATGAGAAGATGAAGCATGAAGTACAACACTTAGGTAGCACCTTGGCCATGGTAAAAGTGTTTTAATCTCTTCATGAATACACATGGAAATATACATCAGACTCATCTCCAAGACAGGAAAGCAATAGTAATTGCAACTTATTTATGTAAATGCTGTTATTCATTGGACAGTGGTGCATTCTATCATAAGCAAATATCCTTTGCTCTTCTAAGACAGTTTTAGCAAGAAACAGATGTTGCTTCAGCCGTCAAAAAGCTATAGGAAGAAAAACTTTGGGACATGTTGGACTCCTTAAACACAAGGCTTTTACTTGCAGCTCAGTTTCTCCTGAGCTTAAGTTTATACTTTCAAGAGCCTCAGCTTCCTTGAAGCCTTGTTCCACCTGAGGAGAGACGTCCCTGCCTTACTTAGTGTCAGCTTTGATTCAGAAGGTAATACTGCATGGATCCAGGAATCTGTGGCCATTCCCACCAGTTGGCCCTCTATCATTTCATTACAGTAGGGTTACCAAATTGATGTGTCCTGGCTAATTCTTCCAAAGCATCTGTAGAGCTGTCCAGTATCTCACCAGGTAATGGTGCACACTGTCTCAATTGATAATACTCTGTGATAGTGTTAGCAGATGGCAGAACGTGACCTACCTGTGAAATCTGACCCACAGGGATCTTCTAACAGTGCCTGTTTTCTCTGGGCATTTCTTGAGAGATCCTCTTATCTTTCTGGTCCAGCATTGCAACTGTGTTTAATTTTTCATAGAAATAAAGGAAGCTATTCCACTGCTGGAATCCAGCCTTGTAACTGCTAGTGACTAGCTAAGATATGAAGATTTGCTGTTAATATTAATTCCTACCATTTCTTCAAATGAGGCTGTAATGAAATTTGATATATAATTTTTTTAAGTAGCGGCACAGGAGCTATTTTAGATTTAACAACTGCGGTATCTTTGCTTCTTATATTTTTCATTAATCTTGATGTGCTTAATTAGTTGCTGTTCCTCAGTGGAAATGTTTGACTAGAGTAGAATGAGACTAATGAAATCTCTTGGGTTGCTGCTGCTGAAAAGGACTAAGTGCTAGAAGGACATCAAGCCTGGCTAAAAACAGTGTTTGTTCATAGGTTAGTGCTATGTGGCAATGTTTACGTATGTAAAAAAAATAAACTAAAAATGCTTGAAGACAAAAGAACAGCGTAACATGCTTTTGTAATTTTCTGGTGTCCCATTCCACAGGAGATGGTGATTTGATTGTGACCCTTAGTTTGCGGGGCACCTGTTTGCAGACTGGAAGTCTCTGCATAAAAAGAGCTAATGGGACAAGTTAATGTCTGCTGTGAAAGCCCAGCATGGAGCTTTGCAAATACCAGCATACCAAGACCAAAATGTGTAAGTCCCAACCCTGGGATAGGCAAAATAGGCTACAGTTTTGAAATTAGAAACAAAAAAGATAGAATTATGTTTGAGGCATAATTCCGTAACTGGGTGAAGTCTGAACTCTGAGGAAAAAAATCTGTTGCCAGCAGTGAGATCACCACATTTGTATTGGGATTTGGACTGGGTCCTATATTTCCCTACTTTTGCCTGAGAACAGTATTTAAAATTTTTAGTTTGCTTGTTCAGGAGTCTGCATCCATGGCTTTCTTCATGTTTAGCCAGAGTATGGCAGTTATCATGGCCCAGTATAAGGGCTTACACTAAATATGGGCTTATTTGAGACCAGATTCAATCTCTTTGCTCATTGTTTGGAAGCAAGAAATAGCATTTATCTTCTCCCCAGCAGTCAGCATTAGTGGTCACTATTGCAGAACTCCTTCCATGCTGTGATAACAGTATAACAGATACTATCATCTGTATGTCTTCAGAAGAATAGGAAATAATGAGCCAGATTCGCTTCTGTTCCGGTTCCATTGAAGTTGGAGAAATTATATCAGCAGGAAGTTTGGCCTCCTGCATGTTAATTGAGCTCTTTTCAGTTCAGTGCTTTGTCTTAGTTTAATTTTTAAATTATACCCATAAATTGTGCCTAACAATGCTATATCAAGACCTTCACTACTGCCAAGTGCAGCTTTCAGACCCAGTTCTTGCTGCCGCAGTGCTATTGTGAGGTACCCTTGGACTTGTTTCTGAATAAAATGCACCATTTTCAACCAGCACAGTTACCTGCTACCTCTGTGTGCCATGTTTCAGTGCCTGATGAGACTTGTACCTCTTAAATTAAGAGTAATGTGGCAGAAGAACTGGGAGCATATGCCTGCCTAAGGAGGCCCAGGACTTGTCACCGTGTGAGGACTATGTGTCCTCGGGCAGGTGTCTTCAAGTGAGATTCATTGCCACAAGGGACCTGGTAACAGATGTGGAGAGACTTTGGTTTGGATTGGTTTCTCCAGAGATGACTGCCAACCTGGGCTGATCTGTCTATCTTAGTCTGTTTTCCTTTTCTCACATGCAAGGAAAACAGCTGGGAAGGAAAAAGGGAGGTGGCATTGCTAGAGGCTCCCAGGTACGGAGCAGCTGCTGTGAGATGTTGGCAGTAATGGGGGAAAAGTGGTTCTCTGAATTAGATGTGAACTTTGGTGCCTAATGTTCAACTCAATGCTTATGAAATACTCCACAGTTCATGGAATAATAGCCTAATTTCTTTTGTGTGTGTGTGTGTGTATGTTTGAGAAAGTGTCGGTTTGTCTAATTTATCTGGTTTTAATTTTACCTTACTTTATCTAATTAATCTTATATTACTGTATTCTCTGTTTGAAAGTGATCTATCTTCTACTGGATTGCTCACTGTTTTTACTGTATGTACAGCCTGAAAATAGATGATATCACAGTAATTGTTTTTTAGGTTTGTAGTAACTTATGAGCATTGCCTACAAAACAGATTTTGGATGGTCTTCAGGGGTAAACACATTAAAGCCAGGTACTTTTAAACTCTTTTACAACATATTAGCATAATAACACCCTGTAAAATAAGCATCTTCATAATCTAAGAACATCTAATGTTGGTCATTAACTGCCTTCCTCTTTGGCTCAAACTGTCAGTGGTCTCCATATCCAGACAACATTTAATGTTATAGCTGAGGAATTTCCTGCTGTTTTACAGAAGGGAACAAGTGTAAATAATGTACTCGGGGTTTTGATTCTTTTCCTTTAAAAATACATTAGACCTCATGTCAGTGGGAAATCACCTTGAGAAAAGTTCCTGTATGCCAAAACCTAATAGAATTACATCTTGAAACCTTTAATTTTGTCATTAGCAATTGTTATTTCCTCTTACACCAAGTAATTAGGTAGTACATGAGAAAAATATGATTCTTCCTTCATTTATTTATGGAAGTATCAAGGGTTGCATTTGGAAATGGTATTATGGTACACATCTGTGTTTATTCAAATTAGAAAGGTTTTAATGATACCTCAAGAATTAGAAAAGCAATTGCTAAACTAAACGGAGGGAATTCCTACAAATGAGGGCATTATGTTTATACAAGATTTGTTTAATCTGTGAATTGTTGCATAATTAGTTACATTATGCAGAAAAAATTAGATATCCTTGTTTCCAACTCTTTGTCAGTATGCTGTCGTCAAACTACAAAGAGCTCCAACTGCTCTTCATTGAATATCATAGTTAATGTTTTGTAGGTAATGTCCAGCTCTGGCAATGTGTGAAATCACTGTCCTGAGAGATTCTGAAAGTTTAAAAGGTGTATGTGTTAAAAAGTCCAAAAAAAGTATTCATTTAAAAGAGAGAGTTATTAAGACTTCTTTCCTATTCTGTAGTTTTAATTACTGATACATATACCATGTTGTGGATAACATGGAGGAAGCAATCTGACAGTTCCTAACTGCCTTTTTTCTATTTTTGTCTTAGTACAAGCTTACCTTGCTGGCTTTATTATATGGAAATACGATCATTACCTTATGAAGAGAATTAGTTTCCCATATGGCTCATTTCCCTGTACCTGGCAATTGGTATTGCATTCCAAGGATATAATCACATTGAAGAAGGGTGAAGTGAGGGTTTCAGAAGGTCTTACTGTCTTTTTCAATGGTGGTTCTTCCCTACATTTGGCAGCCATGCTAAAAGAGAAGACAAACACAGTTCATGAAACCTCCTGTTGTAGTTCATCTGCATGCCAGAACTGTGGTTCAGAAGAAGCTAAGGCAAAAATTCTTCTTTCCAAAGCTGTAAATTGCAGAATATTAGGAGATCAACCATCCAAATAAACTCATTCAAAGCAATCAAGAGGTCAGTATTTCCACAGAGCATGAGATCAGCCCATGGGAGTTTCCTGGGTTTTAGATCTGCTGCCGCAATTGGGAGCTAATCCAGGATTTTGATAATGAAATAAAAATGGTGTACACATGCAAGTCCATGTTTTGGCTTTTTAAACTGTCTTCTATCTCAAAGACAGCAGGGAGATGTTAGGAGGGTTTTGGTTTTGGGATTTTCCGACACCTGTGTGCACCTTTTGAAAAAATGTTCTATTTCTACTTCAAAGAGAGCAAAACTGTCCTCAGAATTTGTGATGAGAGTCCAGGAAATGTGATTGCTGGGCAGAGAGCTGACCTGTGGAAATGGCTGCTCACAAGAGGCTGGTGCTTTTCAAGTACATTGACATCAATGAATGTTTGGGTTCTTGGCAATGTAGACTCTGCCTTTAAGTAAATGCATTTGAGAATAGATTAGTTTGCAAGCACTTGAATTGATTTAATATGTGTTTACTCTTCAGATATTCACTGTGGCTGTTTACCTCTGCAAGATAAATATTTAAAATTGCATTTGAACCTCACATTAACATTTATGTTCATGTCATTATAGTTTCCTTTTGTGAATGAGATTTACCTATCAGTCTTAAAGCTGTAATAAGAATGAGTCTATTTTTGTAATTTTCAGGTTCTCACTATAATCTGCCATAGGGTTGAATTAATTTTGTGATGTGTTTACTGCTCATTCATCATCAGAGTCACAGCAATGAAGCAGTCATCAGGGGAGAAAAGCATTGGTATTTTGTGAGCAGTGCCAGGATGACAAGCCTTGCAGTGGAAATCCACCTACAGCACAGTGCAGCCACCTATTCCTAGGCAGTGAACACATATCAGGGAACAGAACGAAGGGTCTCCAGGGCCAAAATCATGACAGCTGAACAAGAAACTGGATACAGGCATTTATTTCATTCTGCAGCTTGTCACTAGAAGGGAAAGGACTCAGGTTATGGCCATGGTTTTCAGTCTCCAGTAAGTCATTTGCTGGGAGCAGAGTGCAGAATTTCTTTGTTTCTTCCATGGCTGCCCACGTAGTGGCTTTGTCGTGGCTCTTACATGTACCAGGTTTGTGTCAGTGACTTAGGAGTGAAGTGGGTTCCTTTGCTGTCTCTGTGTTTGCTGATAGCTGAAAATAGTGCCAGTAACTAAAGCAGTAAAACAGCTTCTTTCTGGGAAGGGATTATCCTCCAGTTGCCCTTTTTACAACTTCGCTTTATGTTCAGGAGTCCATCTGACAGGAACTGGGGCACTGCAGAGTTTAGTTTTTTCCAGGTTCTCTCTTACTGAAGAAATCTGAAATTCCCTTGTGTCCAAACTAGATATTCCTTTCTCCATTCTCGAAGGACTGATATGAATGAATATTTGGTTGGACTTTGGAGTTTATGTTAAAATGCTTAAATATAAATCTAAATTTCTGTACTTTGTGCAGTTTTCACAAATGTTTCATAACTTTTCCACTGCATAGGCAGTTATTAGCATCATTGTGAAAACTTTAGATTTTGCAGTTCAAATAGTGCTAAATTATATCAAGTGAGCAGCATGGTTGTGCAATGGCATGTGTTTCATTAGCATGAACTGTGTGTTTACAGAAATACTGTACCAAAAGTCACCAAGGTATGCAGTCAAGGCCCTTCTGGTTTTGTAAAGGATAAAGACTTTCATCTTTCTTCCTAATTTCCCATTTACTGATGGAAAATTATTCAATGGATAAGTGCAAATACATTTTCCCCTCCCCTAAGAATTAAGAATGTAATTATGTAGCGGAAAAAATCTGAGCATATAAAGAATCAGATTCCAGCTAGAACACATTACATGGCAGGCAGTGTCCTGGTGTGGCTGGAAATCAATGCAGGATGTGGTCAACTTCCAAATATTCCTTATTTGGGTTTGTACACTTTGATACACAAACTAAATCATATTCTATGTTTTCTGCAGCACAGAGCACATCTCTGGTACCTTGTAAAAGATAGTGAACATGATGGCAGAGATTTCTGTGCAAAGTACTTTTTGTGTTGAGCTCTGTGTCACCTGTGTGATACAATCTAAATATGCTGTTGTGCCACTTTGCAACATGGATCAAACACCGTGTCTTGAGGAAGGACAGATAAATTGGTGCTCCTTCTGGGGAGATAGAAGATGGTTTAAGGCTGGACTTTCGGCATCAAAGAGATCACTTCTTTAACAAGGTTTTATTTTTTATCACTCTTTTACTGGAAGGCTGTGGAAATGATACACCTTGATCAAAAAGCTGATTGCCCACTGATCTTTTAGGTAGGAGATAAGCCCTCATTTTACTGTATGTTTCTTATTTCATAAAAGACCTAAGATATTCATAACCGTAGGTGAAGACACATTTATAAGAAGAGATACTATTTGACCAAGTAATGTGGTCTTGTTTGAACTTTATTTTGGAGTGTGTGATGAAGCTCTTGGATGTGGCTGCTTTTCCCAGCACTGACTGGAGGACAGCTCTCATTCTTCCCCTTGCTGCTGCTTCTGTGGGAAGGGGCTGCCTGCATGAGGAGGAGCTTGTCAGTGTAGTTGGAGTTGGAAGGATGGGGCTGTTGTGGCTGTCAGAAGTATGGTCATTGTCCTTCCCACAGTGAGCAGATGTCCCAGGTGACCGTTTCCCTCCACTGATACTACTAAGAAAGGGGTCTGGAGTTGGTCCATAAAATCTGTGCATATAAATCTTAACAACTGACATAAAGTCATTATTCTGGAAAATACCTGCAACCAGGTGACAATCACATCCAGGGTGAGAGCAATGACATGATTAAAGTTAAGCACGTGCTTATGATATTACTGTGAACAAAGCCAGAGCTGAATGCTGCTGCACGGCTTTCCTGGGGTTGGACTAGAGTAAATAAACAGCAGATGAAGTGTCAGTCACATTCCACTTCGGGGTTTAGTGGGTCATTAAATCCTACTTGTCCATGCTGTCCTGCTTTATACATACAATCATACTGGTAAGGAAGGAAAAAATAAAGCTGTGAAGAGAGTTGTTACGTCCTGTAATTGGTTTGCCTACTGGCTCAGGATGATGCTTCAGTGTAGATTGATATTTTGGTGGTATTTGGAGAATGACGGATAAAGTTTTGCAACTGCAGAACTGGCCAGGAGCACTCTTGTCTTCCACAGATAAGGAATAAGCCTGGTCAGATCAAAATCAATTGCAGTAGATAGAAGTGCAGCAAGCATTATTATGTCCATAACATCTGCACAGTAATGGGTGTTGTGGCTCACAAATTCTGAATTATATTTATTCCTCAATTTCTTGAAAAACTAAGGAAAAACCAGTAAAAAATGCTAATGTCTTGCAATGAATAAGCACTGAATTTTAATTCTCTACTGAGAATATTCATCAAAGCTTTCTGTAAGCCATGTACTTTGCAAACCAATTTTTTATTTTATTTTATTGTTTTACTCCACAGATATATAACATTTTGACTGTCTCCAAAACATGTTCAGGAGAGGTTACTATGTCTGGACTTAACTGTATTTATATTCTTTGCTCATCTGTCCTGCAGCAAGATGCACATAAAAATTAATTTTAGAATAACACTATAATATTCATAGAGTTGCTGTAGGAACTTTGAATAATACAAACTATGCACAGTCTACTTGCAGAATAGAAATAAAAAACTTCATGCAGAATATAAAAGTAACTTTGAATATTGATTTTAGCTACAAAGACCTGAAATGTAATAATACGGTGGGCTCTTGTGAAAATGAATGTAAAATTTAGACTAATTATTCAGATATACAGCACTGAAGAATATGGTTAAAGGGCTAAGAGAACAAATGGTAAAATTTATCTTGCAGTGTACCAACACGACATTAAAGGAGATATCTGTGTGAAATGGAGAAAGGCATTGACAAGTAAAATATTTTCATGGCAATGTGTATTGGAAAAGAATGTTAAATTAGACTGTGTTTTGACTCCACTGGTAATACATTGTATACTTTCTAGACCTTTGATTCCCAGCTGATACACCATGTTCAGTGAGATGCTCTTCGTATTGACCTTTCAACAAATACAGTTCTGCTAAATTCACATTTTATGCAATACAAACGTGCATTTATTGCTATTAATCCTTAAAACAGTGTATAGAGAATATGGAAAAGATTATTCTGGGTGAAATGAGAGAAATCACACAGACAAGGCTTGAATGGTTGTAACTTTATATCACAAGATTTATTGTACAGTTCTCAACACAGTGTATGTTAAACAAAATTAGTATTAGTGAATCAGTGGTGGCAGGCAAATGTGGCATAATTATGAACTGCAAATGGTAACACAGTCCTTTGTTACTTACGCATTTAAGTCATTAATAATAAAAGTCATACACTGAGATGTGGGTGCTGAAAGTACTTCAGGAAATTATAGAACATAATTACATCTTCTCTCCTTTTTTTTTCCTGCCTGATTTGAATGTTCTATTAGTTTTAGCTCTTTACAGACCCTAAATATTCATAGTGCTTTGGTCCTTAGCCAGCTCTCATAAACCACAGTGATCTAGATCCTCAGTTTGTGACTAGAGCAACTTCATGGATTTTCAGCATCTTCCCTGTCCTACAGGAATGTGTTGCTTTGTACCTGCTGAGTAACTGCCAGAATATTAGACTTGCCATTGAGCTGGACCTGGAAAAAATACTGAACTTTGTGGGTTTTGTCTTTTCTATGGAGTCTGCGGTAGAAGTGACTGCATGGGAAATGTTAATACTCTGGGGAAGAGACCAGAGGGCAAGGGTTTGTCATTTTGCATTTTCATTCCTGAGCTAGAGGTAGCAGAAGGTGACCTGGAGGGCTGCCTGGGGGAAGGTGTCCCTTGATGTAAGTCAACATGACAGACTGGGGTTGCTCAGGCATGCTCTGTTTCCTGCCCTGTAATTTTTTGTTGGATTGTGTCCTTGCAGGGCAGGTAACAGCCTTCCATGGTGGCACAGGCACCTCTGCTTTTCTTAGCCAGGTGACGATCCAGCGTGGAGGGGTTTTGAACTGTAGAGTGGGGAAGGAGCTCTCAGCTGAGGGAGAAGGTGTGATGGGGAGAGGAGACTGAGTGAAGGGTGGGTGTGTAAACACGGTGACTGCCAGCTGTGGGAGGGGTGACCTGTGAGAGCAATGCTGCTGGGCCCTCGGTGCGTGACGGGGGAGGCAGAACTGATGAACAAATGTCCTGTTACTGTATGCGACAGCTGAGCCCAGATGTAGAAAGGGAGTGAGGAGATGAATATAATCCCCACATTGTGCTAAACAGTAACAAAACATATTCCAAGGGCCAAAAATACTTGTATGAGATAGATATTACATAAAATAATAACACCCAATAGGTGTGTTTGCTGCTGAGCTGACGTGTGACCCTGCAGGGTAGTTACCACAGGGCCAGGTCAGCATGAGCAATGTGTGGAGAGGGGGAAGTTGCTGATCTGCTTGAACAAATGCTCTCTTTGGGGCTCGCTGGAGGTTCAGAATGACTTCTGGCTGAAGGTTGATGTCCTCACCTTAGTGAAGCCAGCAGCAAAATTCCCATTTTCCCAGATGTCTCTGTAGATGTCAACCAGAAAAAGAACAGGCTTCAGTTCTCAGCTGGAGCCACAAGTTATTTTGTGAAGATCAACTGGCACTGGTATTATCTTCCTCCGCCTGGCATGCCCTTAGTCTACAGCCTGCTAGAGAGAAGCTGCTTCAGGTGCAATGTTCA
The DNA here is from genome assembly GCA_013400915.1 of Pardalotus punctatus. Lineage (NCBI taxonomy): Eukaryota > Metazoa > Chordata > Aves > Passeriformes > Pardalotidae > Pardalotus > Pardalotus punctatus. The sequence goes on from VZTX01024400.1 coordinate 212,215, forward strand.
GCCAGTTTCAGGCTGGCAACATGGAGCATAAGAACACAAGATGTTTTGATTTTTGGCTGAGTATCCCTGGCATATCCCTTTCATCCTGCTCACGTATAGTTGCACAACTGAAATGTGGCTTTAAGAGAATGCAGTGAGGGACAGTTGCCATGTGAGAAAAGCAGTAACACTAAGACCCACATGCTTTTATTTAGATTTTAATATATTTAAATTTTCAGTGAAGACTTGTTCACAGCAAAAACATAAGACTCAATTTCACGTAGCTCTTCTCCTTGGCTCCATGAACTTTTCAGTCTGAACATTTTGTTCAGTATACAATACAATTGTCTTTTCTTCTGAGATCTGCTTTAAGCAAGGTTTATTTTGTACCAATTTAATATTTCCTTACTGATTAGTTGACACAATTTTATTAACTTTCATTGAATGTGTTTTAAATGCAAATTGAACGGTTTAGCAAAATTATCAAGCAACCAAATTACATCAGAATTAGGCCAGATAAATGAGAACAGTAAATGGATGGGAAGATCATCACCTGTAAAATAATAAATTAGCAGAGCATCAAAACCCACTTTGATTGTTGTATAACAATTAGATAAAGACAGTTTATTGTTCAGGTAAAACCATTAGCTCATTCCAAAGTGCTTGCGTATGTTCTCCAATATAGTATGCGAATTGCTAGCACAGGGAGCTGAGGACAACACATGAATCTGTCAGGATGCAAATATGTGATAAAAAGTGAATTTGTGCACAGAGAGATTGTTTAGTATTTCCCTGCTGTCGGTTTTGAAACAGGTAAATTTTCCAGGAGCTCCCAAGTAGAACAGAGCAAAGGGTCTTCAAATCTCTAAACTGACCTTGGGAACTGGCACAAAATCCTACATGTCTAGGCCTTGATCCTGCTTTCATGTCTCTTTTTATTTGGATTACTGTCCAAGTATAGAGGTCACTTGAATCTACAAGTCCCTTGTGACTGTGAGGATTGGAACTAATATATCCCATCACAGGGCATAATTAGACATGAAAGGCTAATTTAGCTATGTGGAGGTTAGTCTAGATTAACCAACATGGTTTAGGGAATACTCAGTAAAATGGGTGGATACCAATATCAAATAACATTTTTCAGATAACCTTAATGTTGAAAAGTAATAATAAAGTTTAACTGGTAGGTAGTTTCAAGGAAGAGCACTGTAACTGTAGTGAGAAATATATACTGTGTGATGTGGTCCCTCTGTGCAGAGAGATAAAGCAATATAGGTATTGACTAGAGCCTGCAGAAAAATGGAGGTAGTGGTGCAACAATTTTCATTTGAAAATAAGATATTTGGTATATCAAAAAGACCACAATCTGCACTGAAGGAAAGGTCTCTTGCCTTCTAGCTAGAGATAATATAATAGAATGCTTTGAAGTACTATTAAAATGAATAAATAAAAACATTCTAAAGCACCAGCATAGCTGGAAGTTATTTTTACAGATTGGGATGTCCATTGAATGGACTGCATAGGCTGAGGATTAGCACAGTCATGTCCTGTTACAGTGATGGGACATACTGTTTGTATGTTTATTTAAATATATGTATATGCAGATTTTTACCATATTATGCTAGAAGGACAGATCTTTAGAACTCTGGAATTACTCTGGAAAGCCAAAGTGTCCAAAAGTTTAAAAGTGACTTGATCTGAGAACTTGTTGATGCTTAATACCTGAATCACCAGATTGTAAAAAAGAGTCCTCTCAGTAAGCTTTGGAGTTCAGAAAACTGGGGCAGTACTGATCTATTTTCAGACATAACCGGAGCTACAGCAAGGACTTCTATAAGGAAGCATAATGATGAGATTAATATTTTGCCACATTTTACTTCGTTTTAAAATACAGTATAATAAAAGCTGCTCCCCGTGAAAGAAGAATGCAAATGAGTTTGGAGTGCATTAGCACACTGCTTTGCATACTAGGGGACTGTATTATTTATATGGATTGAATTCACCCGAAGAATTTTTTGAATGTACATAGGAATTGAACTCTAGAACAGCCCAATTAAATTGAAACCTAGGAGGGCAGTAACCGTGTTGGAAGATTACATTACCCTTCACTAAACCTCAAAGACCAAAACAAAGAAACCCTTCCAAAGATATGCTGGTCATAGGGATAAAGTGCTTAGCAAGGCATCCAATGTGCAAGCTTGAGATTAGCAGGTCTTTATCTTTGTCTGAAATTATTTCATAAAGGGAATCCCAGCCCAGAGTGAGAGTCGGAAGTGCTGTGTGCCAGCCTGGGGGCAGGATCGTCTTCAGCTGTGGTCCTTATCTGTGCTCTGCTGGTGTTGGCTGAGTCCGGAGGTCAGCCTGCCCCTTGGAATTTAAAGATTCCATTTTAATTAGGTTTAATCTTTTGCTGCTGTAGATCCAGCTGTATAAGTTATTTAAAAGGCAGAAAGCTTTTCCTCCGTAATTAATGACAGGTTTTTTAGCTACCGTAACAGCCCCAGGCTTCACTTTCCTTGCGTAGTTCTGTAACCGTCTCATGATTACCTAATATAACAACCAGCCTCTATGGCATTATAAAATTATAATCGATGGTTTGTACCAGCAGCACTTGAAGGGGTGATACAGCACTAGTGCTGGATGTATTTACTGTCACAGAGAAAATTGCCTGGGGAGGAGAGATCAGCTGCCTGTTGAGTTTTCACTGCTCAGGAAATGTTGTGAGTTACTAAGATCATTGACGCTAACCAATTTTATGTCCAGTATTACTCAGTGTTTCACCACACCTGAGAGATCAGAGACAGTTCGAGTAGACAGAACACCCAGGTGGTAGTGGTAATAATAAAGAGTCCTACACAAAAGCCTTTCACCTTCTTTCTTCCATTGTCTGCTTGGTAAGGGAATACTGTTCTGTTAAGTGTCCTGTGGATGTTCCTGTGGAGGACTTGCTGTCCTCCTAAATCATCATAATACCAGAGGTCAGATCCTTAACTGAAGCCTTCTCCTCCATCAGGTGTTAGAAAGTCTCTCTTGCGGGGTCTAATCGAAGGATCTCAGGTTTCTGAAATGTTAGAGAAATGCAGTTCATCTGTCAAAGCCCAGCAGAGAAAGTCATACTGCAGCAGCCCACGTGTCTTTGAATGTTGTATCAGGTATTTGATGTTTTTACACCTTGGTCTTAGTTAGCTTTTTGATTGCAGCTAAACTGGAGCCTGTTCCCTAGAGCTTGAAGCCGCTGCTCTCCAGACTCACTGGCAATACTAAAATGATGACCGGACTTCCAGGAGCCTGGAATTAACAGCTTTTTATTAATTTCAAAATAAATGATAGTGAATCCGTGTATTTTAGTATCTTTGAGTAGTAAATAAATCAAAGTTCTTTTGTGCTTGTGTCCAAGCATACCATGGTAGAGGGAGCAAAAGGGAATTTGTGTCTATGTACTCTTGAGGGTTTTTTTTGTAACTGTTTGTACTGAAGGGCTAAAGACTACGATTATCCCAGTGCTTTCTGGGAATCCTAAGGCAGGGTAGGAACTGTCATCCATGGAGATCAAAGACGGAGTACCAAGAAAGGAAAGGAAGGGGAATGAGGCTGGCATCCCTCAAAGTTAATATAAAAAGCTCAGCCTGATGTGACATCAGTGAATTGTGTGGTTTTTGGTTTTTTTTTTCTGTAGTGTTGCTCCTCATCCCATGTTGCACAGGAAGCTTTGGGAGGAAGCTGGGTAGGGCTTTGCCAAGATACTACATTGTGTGGTGACAGAATCACACTTTCTGCTGGTCTTGTGAAGCCCTTGGTGATGACTTTACACTTGAAAGAAAAAAGAAAAAAAATCTGCCAAGATCTCTTCTATAAATAGATCCTTTAGGCAGAATTTTTTTTCATCTTCTCACTGGCAGTGGAGAGGTATCTGATCTTATGTATGTTTGTAGATGTTTCATAAATATGAAAAGCAAGAGAAAGTTAAAAGTGAAACCCAGTGTTAATACTGTGAGTCTGCAGTGTTCCATGAATATGTTTTGAGTGTATTTGCCTACACGGTTGTAAAATTTGGGTTTAGGGGTCTGGTCGTGGAGACTACCAAAGCTGTCATGTAGTTTTCCACTGTATGTGGAGATCTGATGTGTCAGTTCTACATTGCAACGGCACTGGAGGCTTAAAAATGTATGGAATCCATAAAATGCTGTGATCTGTTGGTTACAATGGCAGAAGTTACCATTTTGGCAGCCTGCTCTGCGACCCCCGGGGCACCAAGGAATGGGGGTAGCTGCATATTGCTTCATGCCATTAAGTGAATTAGAGACAAGGTTTGAAAAGGTGAAAATCCTGAGCCTCGGGAGCCTTTGCCATCTGCATTTTCCTCCTGCCCCTGCTGCGTGCTGGGATGCAGGTACATGGGCACGCCAGTGGCCTGACCTTCCTTTGCTCAGGAGCTCTGGAAATGAATGTGAATGACTCAGTGTCTGAGAGAATGAATCCCACTCCCATGATTTCAGCTGGAAGTTATGCTTTTAAAAACTTGATGGCCCTTAAAGAGCAACTCTTTTCACATTTAAATTTTGCCTCCCCATGCATCTTACTTTCAGGATGATTCAGGCTGCTTCAAGAGTAAATGAGGGGTGCGTGAGAACAAGCCATAAGAATTATGTTATCCTGATCTTTTGCTCCTGACAACCTTGCTGATGTGCAGTGAAATATAAAGGCTTTAGAACATAATTCACTGTTAGACGTTAAAGAGAAAAAGTTCAGCTATTCATAAATTAATATTAAATCTGTTTTCTGCAGCCACTGTAAGGCTGGTGATGACTCACTTGCCTGTACTTAGTAAAGAGCAATGCTCTCTAAAGAATCACATCCCATCGTTTTTGCTGACAGCTATTAAGAAAAATATTTAAAATACCTCTTAAAATTGTATATGTAATTCTTGGTGAAGTGACATTACATTCTTTTCATTCAGTCGTCACCCTGTGCTAGGATTGGAGTTTGTGACACACTAATTAGCTCTGATTTAGCACAACCATTATTTTTGGAGTTAATGGTTAGCGAACATTGTCTAATATTATTACATAACCATTAATATGACGAAGGTAAAAAATGAGTTAAGTAAAAATGGGAGGAAAGTTAACATGGCAGTTTGGAAATACAAATAGGATTTTGAGTTTCCCAGCACTAAGTCAAATAAAACATCTGCACCATCAATCTTTAGAAAATAAAGCATGAAGATGGACAATTTCTGATGTATTAAAAGGTCCAGTTAAGGGTGAAATTCATTCCTTTGCAGACAGACAGCTCCAGCTCTGTGCATGATGCATGTTTCCTCTTGCCCTAGTCCTGGGTATTATGTAGCATGTAGGAGGGAATTTTTTCCAAGGAGTTTGAGCCCTGGAAGTCAAAGCTGTCAGGGAAGGGAGGATCTGCCCTGCCTCCCTTGAGTGGGTCTGTCATGCACTCTTCTGTCTCGGGAGAGTTTAAGCAGTACTGGCTATCAAATGACCAGTTTGTCCAGTCTCCAGACCAGTGTGGAGAGGTGCTGCTGAGTCCTGCCAGGGCTCCTGGGTGAAACAAAGGCCTGTTTGAACTCATTACTTTGCTGGCCTTTTTCATTTTGCTGCCCTGTGCTCCTGAGAGCTGCTGTAAGAGCGTGTGATTTCTGCCTGCCTGCCCCACTCGTGGGACTGGAGCAAGGAGGGGCAGAGGGTGACATTTGCTGGCTAGGAGATATTCTGTGGACACTGGATCACTGTGGGCAGAACTGCCTATAAAGGCCAGAAGAAAAGGTCCTTACAGGGGGTCAAAAGACTGGTGCTGAGCAAGGAGGCAGTAGAGAAAATGCTAAGACCGAAACTGGCACATAAAAATTGAGTCAAGATCCCCCAAACTGGTGTTCTCATTTTTCTTTATATGCAGTGAATTGTCTGAGACCTGAAGCCAGGACATGGAAAGCTGTCTCTCTCCTATGTTCCTCACCTATACAGGCTGCAATTTAGAGCAGAAAAAATCAGCCAGCCTGAGCCAAATACACCCTGTCCCTCTCAGATCACCACAGCAAAGTAGGACAGCATGAAATAAAGGGGGCACTCCCACCAGAAAAGTCCAATAATGCTTTGGGGAAAAATGGATTTAAAAATGTTCTTTTAGTAATAAGTTCTGGTGATTGCTTTGTTCTCTATTTATGAAGGATATTTTGCCTGCAGAGAAGCACTTTGCTTGTCTGAGTTCATCTAAGAAGATTAAGCTCCAAAAGTTCATCACTAAAAAGCTCATCTGTGTTCATCTGATTTCCTCACCTTGAACAAGTAATCTGATGAGTGTTTTCGGTATAAATATAGAGATGGGTTTTGACTTGGCTGAACTAAGCTCAAGACTTATCTCCAGCTAGCAGGAGGTGGAAACACTGCTGGGACAGTGTGTTTGTCAGCAGGCGTTGTAAACTGTTTGTGTGCCAGCACACTGACATTCTGTAGTGTTTGTCTCCCCAGTCTATGCAGAGGAGGAGAACAATGCCAGTGTAACAGGATCCACTGCAGGAAAATCTTTGGTGTATACATCGACAGTTCAGTTCAAGAAGATGGTAAAGGGGTTTCTGAGAGCCACTGCCTCACATGCCTGATGTCAGTTCCCTGCCCCACTGTTGTGCTGTCTGGGCATGGAACAGGGAATAACAGTGATTGGCAAGGAGACACCTGCACTTGCTGGTTGGACAGTGCAGGTTGGGGTGTGCCTTGGTAGGAGGCTGCAGGATTGTTAGTGGACTGTGTCAGTTCAGTTCTGATCCCCCAGTGCATCACTCCTGATGCAGAGGGGAAGCAGGCAGTGGGTTAATCCAGGCTGGCCATCTACCACTGCCTGCTCAAGCTGCTTGGTTTTCCCTGTGGAATCTCTTATTCCCAGTCACTGAGTTCTTGGTTGTTATCTTTCCCTGTACCTGCCTTTTGAAGACTTGCAAAAATGAGCAAAAAGAAGGAGAGAGGAAATACTCCTGGAATCTTACTCTAGCACCGTGCAGGTTCTTCACTATGCAATGGTACAAACCTGAAAACCTGTGAGGCACAATTATCCGCATTTAAAAAGTTACCCAACATCAATTCCTAAAGGCTCTATGATCCAAAAGGAATATGTGCATTCTGGGTTCCAGCAGTGATCTAATCTTCTGTGTAAATATTCAAACAGGTTTGTTACAAAAAATGTATCTCTAAAAATACTGGTAAAATTTTGATTACTATGAAGCTTTACAAGGGATTTTGACTTAACCACCCAAACTAAGTGAAATTATCCTAATTTGTTTATTATGTTAATGATCTGAATTAATTTATAGTAATTTAGCATGTATTACTAAAGATTTATTATGTTTCCCACCAAATGACTTAAGAGCTATAAATCCCATGGTTAACTGTAATTAGTAGAGACATATTTATCGAAAGGGATAATTACATCTGATAAAAGTTCTTCAGTTAGGCTTAATTAAAACAGATTATTCCCCCATAAATGAAAAGTAAATATGGTAATTACTGGATAGATATTCATTGCAGAATTGAATATCTCAGCATTTAAATTTTCTAAAGGGGTGGGTAACTCAACTAAATAACTGATTGTTTCTCAATAAAATGTAATTAACAATCCCTAGGAAATGGATATTTTATAGGAGTAAACATTTTGCTAGCTAATGACTAAAGAGTAGACACTAGTCAGAAAAATCAACCATTAACTTTTTTTTTTAGTGGACTGTTGCTGCTTTGAACTAATGAAGAGCATGCTAGGAAAATTGTATTTTCTTACAATAAGGTTGCTCCCAGTTTATCTAAGTAGCAGGACTGAGGAAAAAACCCAATTTTTGCTGTTGATAATATGGACTATAGTTTCTTAGGCATACCCCAAATTTACAGCGGTTTCTGATGGTAACAATTTATTTAATACACATCACTGCACATGAGGAGATTAGATTGTAAATCTGTTTTTTCATAATTTATTAGTACACTGGGTTAAAAGCACTTTCTGCAGGGCTGTCACTTGTAAATCAGATTCAAAAGAGGGGTCAGAGCTGAGAGTAGCAAAAATGTAAACATGCAAAATCAGATTCTTTTCTTGGCTGAAATTACTTATTAAAAATACTTGGAGACATGGGGGAATAAGTGGGCTCTAACTCCTTGATTCATGTTTGCCTGGGTATAAATGAGTGGAAACAGAGACATTTAAACTCAGATCATTGCCGCAGAAGATGGCTTTCTGCTGAAGAATTAGTACAGTGTTTTGGCTGGAGGAAGGGTTGGTTTTCCTGGAGCACTTAAATTTTCCAACATTATTAATATGCTATGTGAATTGGCTACAATTTGGTGTGTCAGTGAGAGCTACTGCTTTGTCTCCTGGGATCTGTAATTGTGGTGGGACACAATGAGGGATATAAAATTTTGGGACTGTGTATGTGAAGTACTTCCAGTTGTTGCAGCTTGCAAAAGGTTTTGTGGATGGAAACAGGTGGGTAAGCTCAGGCAGCCGACACCTGTGCTTGCCCAAGTCTTCTGGGAGCACACTCCAAGGTATAGCAGGGAAATGTCCCAGGAAAATGCTGATGAGCAGAGTGGCTGGGCAGGAGTTGGGGCTCACTGGGGTGCAAAACTACAGAGTGAAAACTTGTTTCAGATGTGTCTTGTTGATGTGTGCAGAAGGAACTGGTGGTATTTTGGTAAAGAGTGTGCATGCTAAGAAATGAGATTTTGTTGGTGTGGTGCACACTATTTGCAAATTTAGATAGAGTTCCCTCAGTAACTCATACTAAAACAGGGGCAGAAACTTAGAATATGTCAGAGCTCTCTTAGAATATGTCGCACCTCTTTTTGGAGGTGGCTGAAGCCCTCTTTCCTCCAGCAGGCACTGCCAAACCCACAATGGGGGCTCAGACCTGTGGTGTGGCAGGAGCCTCCCCCCAGTGCAGCATCCCCATGTACTCTTCTCCACAGTAATCAAATAAAACATTTCACTTCGACATTGCACAGCTATGCTGCATCAAGAAAAACTTTTCAACCTGTTGTTTCAAAGAAGCATTTCTCATGAAAAGGTATGACCTGAATTTCAAGGTTAAACAAAAAAAAAATAAATTAAATAATCCATATAGTGAAGCCAGGATTATTTTCTTTTGGTCAAATGAAATGCTCTGGATCAATCCAAAATGAATTTTGCAGAAATCCCCCAACAAGTATTTCAGCTTGAGCAAGACAAGTGCCTTCCATCTCCTTAACATGTTTTTCATTGATCACTTTCCCACAGACAGCGCAGGGTGGAAGTCAAGACTTTGGGGTCAAAAGGTGTATCTTGAAGTCCTGGGAAGGAAGGAAACAAACAGGTTAGGCTCATTTGGTGAAAGGAGGTGATTTCTACAGCTGCCATTTAAGAGCAGATTTTGTTTTTTTGCAAAAACAATCCCTGTACACAGGAGGAGGCTAGAAATCTTTGAAATCTCAGAGCAATGAAAGGGTTTTTTTCCATTTTGAAATGAAACTAACTGAGGCAAAATATTAAATTAGACTAATATGCAGTGTTCTTGGCAAATATAATTGCACAGGCCATGTGTTTATCTGCTCTTTAGACAATTAATGATGTGCGTACCTGTAACAATTTGACATATAGCTGATAGTCAGTGATAAACATAATTAATGGTAAAAGATGAAGAGATATTTAATCCAAACTGAGTTAAAACTCCAGCATACATTCATTATTACTTGCCCCTTGGGTTAGGAGCATTTTGGCAAGTTTATGTAATATAGCATAAATTGTATAGCTTGAAAACCCTGAAAATGCAAATGGAAGGTTTGTGCTTCTGGTTTTGCAGCTAGAAGAGTAAAAGGAAACAGTTTGCCTGGACTGCTCCTCATGTTTCCTAACTGGGAAAGATGTTAAGGAAATTATTTAAGAGGATATTTTTCAGGTAATATATCTGGGTTTTCCTATGGATTGCAGTCCATTGCAAGGAAGTCAGGACTTTTTGAAATGCAGGTTTTGAAGTTCCCTTTAGTGAATTGAGCTAGGGCACTCAAAATAGTACTAAAATTCCAGAGCTGTTGGAAAGGCCGTGATATGAATCTCAAGACTGAGTTAGACGTGTGTTTTAGGTTTGCTATGCAATTTGATCATTGTCCTTTGAGATCACCAAGATTAACAGCTTTTCCAGCAGGGATGCGCTGTACCCCTGCTCCTCCAGCGACATCTGTCCCAGTCCTTGGGAGCAGTAATAGACTTTGTTCTATGTCATTTGACTCCCTGCTCACATAAGAAAGAGTCACTCTGGAAGTGATTTGTACAAAGTGAAGGCAAAATCACAAGCTGAAGACACCAAACCTGACTGTGTCTCTCAAACAAGCCTGGTGATACAATACAGAGCAGAGCCTGGGTTGAGACTGAAAGAGGCTGTACAATGATAGCTGTGATTTCTTCAGAGCAGAGAGCTGGTGTATACTCTATGAAGCAGCTGAAGAACTTGATTGTCATAGTTCAGTGTTGGTGAATTCTTGGAGTTTAATTTGGACTAAACCATAGTAGGATCTGGTTCACTTTAAATTGAAAAGAAGAGTTTGTATCTTCATTCTGACAGGCTGTTTTCTGTGTTTTCTCTGCTGTGTGACCTGGGTGGTGAACACACATCAATGAAATTAGTTTTGTTTTCAAAGTCAGAAGAATTTATTTATCATTTTCCCATACTGAATGACAAGGACAAGACTTTTCAGAATGATAATTTGGGGATAATCGATATGTGTGTATGGATATACTTGTGTTTCCTCTTCAAGACTTTCCTTTCTTGACACTGAATTTCATCTGCCATTTTATCACCCCATTGTTTTATGTGCGAGATACTCAGAACTTAAATTGTCCATGAGGTATCTGGACCAGTTTTGTATATTCAGTGAGATTCGTTGCTTGAGGATTCCCATCAGTTTTCCTGTCAGCTGTGAATGCAGTGAGCAGATCCCATGGGACAGATGGTTCCTTCCTGTGCTGGTTTGCTGCCTCTGGCCCTGTTGGTGAGCTCAGGAATATCACTGTGTCTTATCCCAGAACACCCAAGCTCTTGAGCTTTGTATGAGGAATATGACCCGTATTTGGGTCAGCTTTTCTGAAGTGGAAGTAGAAACTTCACCGAGGTCATTCCTCCATTTATTTGCAAGGCAAGATTTCTTTCAATAGCCATGTTGGTGCATTCTCACAGGATTGCATTTATTTGAGTGCCTGCTAATTCTTTTCTTTGTTGCAGTTTTAGCCAACCAGTCAGATTTAATGGACCTAGCTCTTTCTGACTTCTGAAAAGCCTGTTAAAAATTGCTGTCATTTTTTTCATTTCTTCCTGTCTTTAATACTGAGCTGAACATAAGCGATAGGGCACATGCCACAGTAACTGCTTTGGCAATTTCATATCCAGGACTATGCTGGTGCTGGTAACTTGTTACTAGTAATTTTATTCATTTATTCTGAAACTTCTCTTACTGACATTTCAGTTTGACACAATTTCTCAGACATATTTCCTGTGCAGAAAAGGGAAAAAAAAAGCCTGACAAAACCCCACAAAAACCCACTCTGATATCAGACCATCCTTAATCTCTTCCATCAAGAAAGCTGATGCAAAGAATGCAGTTATGGCTGGATTTTTCTCCCTTCGTTTTTTTTATTTTATTTTATTTTTGCAATGGTTTTATCTTCTTTCAGTCTTTCTTTAATAGCTCAATTTCTTATCAGCCCTGCAGATTCTTTGGTAGGATTCCTTTTTGAGTTGTGGATTGAAAAATTTTTTGCTATTTACTTTTTTGTCTTTGCCATGCTGATTTGTTTTTGTTTGTTTGACGTATTTTTGCCTACTTTCTTAAACTTCATATCTGATGTGTCTGAGTTGAACTTTTAAACAAAGACCTCTTACTAGCCCTTTTTCTTTGTTTTTTTAAAATTCTGTTTGACCACATCACCAATATATTTGATCTTTTTGTAAGAATAAGTAGCAAGTATTTCTTCTGAACATCACCATGGTTTATTAAATAGTTCCCATGCCACCCATAAATGCCTTGCCCTTTTATCTGCAATTTCTTAGTTTCCTAGTAATAATCATTTTTAGGCAGCTCTTGTTTTTGGAGTTAAGCATTACTGTAGATCTAATCTTCCTTATGGCATCACTCAGTTACATTGTAAAGAATATTGCTGCTGATCCTCCTACGCATGTTTGCCGTTTCAGCTCAGAGGATTTTCTAGAATAAATACTTCCAGTGCAAGTATTTTCTCAATTACATGTTGGCTGTTTGCTCTCTCTGATCTCGCATCTAGAACAAGCAGCTTTTCTGGGCTCTCCAGCATCCTGTCCCCTTGTAGGTTTAGTTTTGCCTCCTGGACTTCCCTCCTGCCCCTCTTTGGTCTTGCTGACTCCCCAGCTGGCCATCGCTACCAGCTCTTCATCAAGAGTCCGCTGATGTTCCCACAGCCAACTGCAGGATGTATTTATTACTATTTATTTCTTAAGTATAGAGTCCTTCTGTCATTAACCTTTTACCAAAAAGTAGGGAATGTTTGAAATGTGTCTTGGAGAGGAGAGCCAAAGGTGTACTGGCTGCTTCTTGTGTGGAAAAACCTGGGGAGGTGTTAGGAATAGTGTTTTCTTTAGTATTCTATTTAAAAGCACACAAAGCTTGGGCTTTTATCTAAGAAAAGGAAAGAAAGCTCCTCTTTTCCTGAGCAACTCTACTTGTAAATGAAAAGAGCTTACCCTAATCCCTGCAGCAAGGGGTGATGAAAACCAAGAAATCCAACAAGAAAAGGCCTTTTTCTGCAGCAGCACAAGAATCCTTGGGCCACTTAATTATTCCTTTCTTCAGCAGCTTAAATTACAAAATCTCTTGAATATTCTTGACCTATAGTGGAAGAATATGACTACTCATCCTCAGTATTACATTTCCTTATGGAATGCCCCATCCTCTGACAGGAAAAGGGTCATTGTAAGAGACTTAATAGTGCCTGAAGGTTTAATAACCTCCGAGGGGAAAAACAGCTTGAAGACAATGATCGTTAAAAGCCAGGGCATTTTCTTTGACATATTACGCTAGGCAAGACTGGAGTATGGCTGTTATTGAATTACTACAATATAGGAAGTAGAAATGAATTGCTCCTGTGAGTTTATTTTTCAGAAAATGTTTTAATTTCAGCGTGCATGTTCCTTCCTGTTTGGTACAAAGAAAAGCTTTCTGAAACTTTCTTGGAAATGTAAGTTAAAATACCATTTTAGAAATCGAGGGGATGTTGGAACTTCTGTGATGTGTAATATATCATAATATGGCATGCATAATATTGTGTTGCAAAATATCCTACTCCTTTTAATTAGGACTGTTTAATTCTTTAACTTCTCTGTGAAATATCAGGACTGATTTAATTTTGGGAAAACAAAAGCCTAAGACTGTCCAGATATGCCTGATCATGTGAACAGTTCATTCAAGGCAGTGCTTTGTGTTCGTGAGGTTGTTCTTTGCACACTTCATAAACTCGGGTAGCACAAAGTTTGAGTGATGACTTTTGAACAGAGTGTTTGGGTTGTAAAGCCAAAAATGTGGGATTTTCTATAGTCTGGGGTTTTTTGCAGTGATTGTGGAAGCTCTGGGATTGCCTCAGATTGTGTGCCCAACCTCATAAGTCACTTCCAGCAACCTTGGTCTCACTGAAGTTACACTAACCTGGCTTCAGGACAGAAATCAATCTAAATGCAAATCTGATTTCTTTAAGCTGTGTTTCCTTCATTAATTTCCTTCTTTCCCTTGCTTTTGCACACACACCTGCTCCTTTGCACACATGCACACAACAGTCTAGTGCATGCAGCTAAAGTATAAGCCAATCAATCTCTGTGCCTGGAGGAAAATAGAGAGATTGTTTATTTCCATACATAATTACTCCTTATTAAAGGAGCAACAGAACTTTTGACAGGACAAATTATTTTCTTGCGTAAGTAATAAGAGAAAGTGACAGGCACGCATAGGGAATGAATGGGAGCACAGGGCAAAAACGGTTTAGTGAAGAGGATAGGTAGGTGGTTTTTTTGGTTTTGGTTTTTTTGTTGTTTTTTGTTTTTAGCTTTTTTTTTTTTGTTTTCTACAGAGAGAGGTGATACTGCCAATGTTCAAAGGATAGAAAAGTGATATAGCATAAGCCCCTATAAGCAAGAAAACTCTTCCATGTCATGGTGATAATACCATGGGGAAAGCCTGCAAATGAAAATGAACAGAACAATCAGTTAATACCCACTCTGGGCTGGTATATCCTGGAATTCAGAGGGACACTGAAGTCTCTGGCTGACAGCCCTGAGGTGCTCCAAGTTGAACAGGATTAAAGACACAGTGTACATGTGCATGGGAGTAGAAAGTCCTTCTGTAAAGAGGTAATGCTTTTCCTGGAAGGACAGGAGCTGAAATACTGAGTGGCTGAATACAGGGGATCACCTTCACTGCTCAACAGCTGTGAGCAGCGGGAGGAGGCTCCGTGTCTTTACCAAAAAACCGAACAGCAGAGTCAGGAGCTGAGCAATGCATTCCTGTGTTAAGGCTGTGCCCACTGAGCCATTCCCAACTCTGACCCAGAGATCCAGTGGAGCCACCCTGTTTTCAATATGAGAAAATGACTAACAAACCCTGCAGAAATTGTAGCTAGATGAACGAGGACTTGAAAAATGAACCACTTTTCCCATCATTTTTCTAAGAACCAAGAGGACTGAAAATGTCAGTTTTGCTAAGTTGATTTAAGAGAAATCTTGAATTCTTTGTCTGACAAATAAGAAGCAAACTGAGATAAAGTCAGAGAGCAGGTAGGGAATGCATAACAGAATGCATTACAGAAATGCAGGAACAAACAGTGATTTACTGAGGGCTGTTACAACAAAGTGACTTATCAATTCATAAATTCACAGTAAGCCTGCTTTTGTATTATCTCTGCTATCGCCAGTCCTTAGGACTGATAAGGCACAGCACAAGTAATCTCCAGTCCTTTCAGTCTCTGTCACCTGAGTTGCAGAGTTCCCTTCTTTATGCTCATGCTTCACTTTTCCTCTTCTGCAGATGTTTTGTGCCTTTTTGTCCATCCTTGCAGCACTGAGCTGAGCACAGGAGAAACAGGAAAGGCCTGTAAGCTGCTCCTGCAGCTCAGTGTAGCCCCCAGCCCCTCTTTCCTCACCCCATGGCTCTGGCTGAGGGCAGCACCATGCACACAGCTCGGGGACAGGCACATTTGCCCTCCAGCTCATGCTGAAAGAGAAGCGCTGCCAAGACAATGCCAGAGGCTGCCCTCTGATTTTACCTCTCAGGTCTTGCAAGCACCCCTGAGCCACAAAGTGCAGTGTGAACTTCCTTTGCTGTTTCACACAAAATCAATTTTTTAAAGCAGACCAATTACAGGAATGTTTACAGCATTTCTCCACTGCAGCTAACATTAAACATTTAACAGCTCTCCTCATGAGCCAGGCTGGAATCCAGTCCTGTACATGCTGGGAGGGGTCACTGACAGATGCCAAAGTGGTCCTTCAGGAATCAGTGCAGAGCAAGCAGTGGGAATGCTACTGGCTGCAAGCCCTGCCAGGAGCTACAGACTGCTGAGCAAGGGAGCCTTGGCATCCTGTGGACAGGACTCCCTGAGGATGCACAGGAGAGTGCAAAAATTCATTAAGAACCCAAACCCTGTTCTGGATTCCTCCATACTCTGCCTGGAATGACCTGGGGAGGGAGGAATGGGCACTTCCTCAGCACAATAATATAGCAAGCAGCCTGCCATTGTGTGAACTGTCTTGTGCTCTCCTCTTGTGTGGCTGGGAATGAATTTGTGATGTGCTGAGGACTTCTGCATCTTTTTTTATGTGTTGGTCATGACAGAGAGGGGCTGTAACACGAGGCTTAAAAGCAAAGTGTACGTGCTGCATTATCTCGTGGGAAGGGGAGCAAGGCTGCTCAGTGTCCCTGTGACTGGCTGGAACTGGATAGAAGCTCTGCCCATCCAGCACCTATGACACCTTAGACCTTTCCTGGGGCAAGTTTAGCACCTGAATGCTGAGTCACCTGAGAAGGGAATGAATTAGGGCCAAAGGAATGAAAGTCACATCTGCTTTGCTGTCCCTGGTGTCACCATGAATGTGCAGGCTAATTTATCTTCAAGCTTGTTAACCAGCTTGGAGAGAACTCACAGTGCAGCTGTACTGACCCAGGGCCAAGGAGAAGAGGGGCTGGGTGGGTGCTGTGTGCAGGCAGCCCCTGCTCGACTCCGGGCTGCTGCAGCTCTGCAGGGCTGAATGCAGGCTGAGGACTCAGGCTGAGCTGGTGCCAGTGATGCTGGGACAAAGATCTGAGTCAGAGCTCTCCAAGGTATTTAGTGATTCCCCAGGAGTGAGGCTACATCTGGGAAGAATCATTACTGCAGCACAGTTCGGCTTTTTCTTGATAGCAACCCCAAATCTGAGGGATGAGCATAGGACATGTTTAGCCCCTACCTATGTTAAGTGTTATGCTACTCTGGTTTCACAGACCCTGAAATAATTGCTAAAATTATAAATCAACCCTTTTATAAAACCAAGCTGATTATTTATACTGTGCCAAGACAAGTCTTTTAAATTCTAATGCTGCTTTTGAATAAGATGAATCTTTCCTGCTGTTTGCATGAGACTGCAAAAGCAAACACATCATCACCTTTAATTCAGAACAGACAGATTTAGTCATAGTTGAATTTTACACCAGTGCAATTTTATAAATTTCCATGCAGTTACTGAAGATTTGTACCTGCTGAAATGGAAAAATGCCTGCTTGATGTGTAGATTAAGGCTTGGGAGCAAGGAGCACAGAAATGTGAAGCAAAAGCTGTTCCATGGGAAAGGAATAGAAATGAGAAATAAGAAGAATTATCCTGCTTTAACCTAATGTTGTTAATCTATATTGCCCATTATAATCTCGAGTGTCCTGCTTAGTGAAGTATGCAATCTGTAGTGCTGGTTCCTGCACAAGCAGTGTATCTAATATAAAGGACTGGCTCAACATCCATCATAATAATTACTGTGTCATAATTTTCTGCCCTTCCTACCTCTGTTGCAAAGAGATAGAAGAGGCCTTTCAAGTGTTTGAGAATTTTTGCTAAAAATTTCTCATTTCTTTTTTTAATATGGAAATCTGTATTTGTGCCCTATTTATTTTGCAGATTTGACCTGAAATAATGAAATATACTTCACTGAATATCTGAAACTGTGTCTATTTAATTTAATATCTGAATTTTCTCTGCTGCACTGAATGGGAGCACTAGGCATATTAGAGGTTTCATGTGAAAAATGCTTCCCCCAAAAAATCCTTAATTCAATGATCCACAAGTTCAGAACTGCTTGACTCTAAAGTTATATATGAAGAGGTTACACATGATCATTGCGGTTCAGAGTAGTTAAAATTTGGTCTCTCTTTAAGTGTTTTGTATCAGGGGAGATGAAGTGATGAGCACTCCCCCATCTGTGAGACAGCACCACTCAAAGCTGGTGTTTTGGGCCAAAATTCTGCATGTGTGCTTGCACCACCTTCTTGGCTTGATATTTTAGTTTACCTTGTTGATTCTTATAGCTGTGGAATAGCTTGGAGATGTGATGGGCATGGATCCATCCTGCTCAACCTGCCCAGGACTGCAGCTGCCCCCGGTGGGTGCCAGCCCGAGCGGGAAGAGCCGTGCAGCAGCTCCTGCCCAGCACATCCACCCCTGTCTCATTGCACCCAGACAAGACGTGTCTGTGTGGGCAGCACAAGGGCTGGACGGGGCTGTCCCTGTTCCTGAGGGAGCTGCTGGTGCCCAGGGCTCTCTGCATTGGACCCTCCGTGCATTGGTGCTTTGTTGGCCGTGTATTTTTCTACAGCAGCCCCAGACACGTTTGTACTGTCACTGATAACTGACATTAGTGATAAGTGATACTTTGGTTTTCTGTTGCGGGAGGAGGGGCATCATCACAATGAATGAGTGTTGTTACAGGAAAGACACTGCAGAATGCAAAACAATGGTTTGTGTCTGTTTGGGATGCCCTGGTGAAGCCCAAACCCAGCCGGTGGGGCCTGAGCCAGGACACAGGACAGTACATTCAAAGACGTTAAACTGTGTCAAATCGAGTGATACCTTTTGGAGATTAAAAAGGCTTACACTTTTACTTCACTACTTCAGTAAGGGAAGTCCACATAAAGGCTTTTATTACAGAAAAATATAATTCCATCACTGAAAAGCAATAAAGACTTCTTTGTAAATGTACCTTAGTAAGTGTTACTGAAGAAAATACAAAGTCTCAGTTCCACAAAAAGATCCACTTGACAGGAAATGTAATTGGGATCAAGACCTGAACTGACCTGTTCTATACTCTAGTTGTGTGGTTGGTTTTGTTCATACATTTTAGTTTTATTTTTAATTATAGAAACATTTTCTGCCGCTAGGTGTTTTTAAAATTGCATCTTTTTGATGTGTGGGTGCAGAAAAAACAAAGAATAGCTTTGGACTCAGCTTAGGAAACACAGCTAACATGCTCAGCTGTTGAAAGAGAAGAAAATAGTGGAGAGTGATGTAAGCACCAAAACGTTCCATTAAGTCTATGCAGTTTACTGATAATTTCTTTGGTTTTAAAAATTGGCATATTTTGCTTGTTGGGCATAGTTTTTTTTTTTTTGTTTTTTTTTTTTGTTTTTTTGTTTTTTTTCCCATGTGCTGTTGTATGCAAGAGTTGTGAAAACCATGCCTGNTATGCAAGAGTTGTGAAAACCGTGCCTGTGTACCCACCTTTACATGTGTGAGTTGTCTTAGCAAGGGCTGAATAGAGGCTGGGCACAGTTTCATTTTTCTCTTAACTCTCCAAGTGTTGGGCGGTTGTGCATGGACCATGTGCCTGCCCAGGCAGAATTCCGTCACTGCACCAGGTGTGGTTTCTGCAAAGCACATAAAAATAGTATTATCTTTCATTTCTCTCAGCTACACTAACCTTAACAAGCTAAAAAAAAAAAAATCAAACAGGAATGTGATGTTAGCTTGATGACATCTCTCTTAAAGATATAAAAACTGATAAGCTTGGATATGAGCCCTGAACATCCCACTGCGGGATGAGCTGCCATCTCCCAATACAACCTGGGAGAGGTCTTTGTACCAGAGGAAAATTCAGCAGCCTCTGTATCAAACGTTGAGCTCAGCTGCAGCTGTCATTAAGACTAAATTTTTGTACATCTGAATATTGAAAACCTTTTAAACTCACCTAATATTATTCTATTACTGGAACAAATCTAACAGTAAATTGGAAAAAAAAAATTGGTACCTTCTAAAAAATATGCCTTCCCCATCTATTTTCAGCTTCAGCATTATGTAAAGATGACAGTTATCAGCTATGTAGAAGAGCAGATATATTAAATGTTAAATAACCTTTAACAGCACCAAATATTTAATCATAAAAATTAAATTGACAGTGGTGTGGTTCACCTAGTATCCCCTCGAAAGCCTGACAGCATCATTTCTCATATATATTGATAAGTACAAGACATCCATAAAATCGTAGGCTCTGTAGCTGCCTATTTATGAGAGGCTATCTAAAACTCATTCATTGCAGGTAATATCAGTAAGTCAATTCAGCTTAGTCTGATAGCTCATAACTTTTCAGACTGTTGTATTTACTGAGCCATGGACTACCCTTTCTTCAAGTGTACTTGAGAAAATGACTTGTACTATAAGACTATTTCTTCTCAAAGTATAATTAAGTGCTTTAAAATGAACTCCAAAACTGCAAATTCAAAACAGTATTAGACCTAGGTAATAATATAAAAAATATTGCTTTAATAATGCTTTGAAAGTTGCTCAGAGTATTGGCAGTATTTTTCTATCTGTAGTAACCCACCCAGAAAATCATCAGTGAGAACTTGATGCCAGGCTTGGTGCATGTTTCACAGGGTGGCAGAAGTCCCTGTAACCGAGCTAATAAAGCTCCTTTTACAAATGGAAGATATTCCTCAGAAGGTGACGTACGTGACTGTGGGTGGAGAATCAGCTTTGCAGGGAGCAGCAGCAGGGACAGACCACTCTGTTTGGTGGATGTGAAAATGCCTGGCCAAATTCAGACCATCCAAGCAGTGAGAGCAAGTGTGTTGATGGTGTTGACTGCCTGTATCAGCTGCTGGCTTAGGGTTTGTTGTAGAGTTTGCTCCTGGTCCTGCCACAGTAGAAGTAAAATGTTTTTCTAGAGCAATCCCTTACTGTGGGGAAACTCTCATTTCATGTCTGATGTTCTGCAAGCACAGCAGAGACGTACACAATAGAAATTCACAAGTAAAACTGTCCTGTAAATGTTCTGGTGGTGTTTTATTGAAATTGTCTTGGACAGATTGTTTTTATTTGCAATTAGGGAATGGGATTAAAACCCCATAGAAAAACTCCAATTAGGAATCTTTTCACTGAGGAGATAAGAGCTATGTATAGAATTTAATTGTATATAAACAGAATTGACAGGAGACTTGTAAATATTAGCAATTATTAAAGTAAGTCAAAATCAAAAATGTCTAGAACTGAAGCTTGGAACCAAGGCAGAATTTGGGCAATGATGTTCCTAGCTGGGGGACCTTCCCTTTGCTCTCCTCTATTGCCTTTTCCCCTTGTTCACCTGAATTTTCTGGTACTGTTAGGGGCTGAAGGTAAAACTAGAGCAGCCTTTATTTCCATTTCTGTTAGCAGTGGTCAAAAGTGCTCAGCAATCACTTCTGTCCATATTCAAGCAGTGAATTGCTGGTTTGGAGGACTTCAGGGTGGACAATTGTGTTACCAACCTGTTTCATTATTTTCAAATTTTTGTTTCTGTGCTTTCTGGCTTCTGATGTTTAGACAGAATTAGGTTTTAGTACTGAAAACACTTCCCCTGGAGCCTGAGCTGCAAAGGAGAAGCTGCCTGCTCCTGTTCCATGTGCAGGGAGAGGGGAAGCCTCCAGCTATGGGGGCCAGACTCTTTTGGGCTGTGTGAGTGAGTGGCAGAACCTGTCACTGGTGTCCCTGACAACTGAAGGGCTGCTGAATTCCTTGCTCCCAAGAGACTGAGAGCTGGGGCTGGGAACAAAAGCTCTCAACAAACATGGGAAAATAGCAGGAGGTAGGCTCGGGGAATAGAGAGAGAGGGTGAAGAATGTCAGAGAGAACACTTGTGCTGATTCTGCCCAGAGCAGGAAGGGTGTGCAGTCTGGAAGAGGGGTACTAATCTGTCCAGGAAATTTTAAGTAATTCAGATGTGAGAGCAGCAATCAGAAGATGGAGGAGAGCTTTTAGCCATGAAATCCCAGCCCAGCATTCTCCTTCAGAGACATGCTGGTCTGCACAGGAATGACTCACTTATCTTGCAAAAAGGAGAGGATTTGGAGAGTGGATGGGTTTTCAGGTTTTTATTTTTGTCCCTGGCATAGAAGTGCCTGTGGCAGCAAACTTGTTATCTGAGAACAAAGGTATTTACAGCAGCACATCAACCTTGGCTGGCTCGGGGTGTCTGTTGCCACATCCTTGCCCACCTTGCAGAACCAGCCTCTGGCAGATAAACACCAGCAGTGGCTGAACTGCGAGAGATCAGTGATGGGTGCTCAGATGTAAGGCCTCTGCCAGCCTGATAACTACCAGGACTGAATGGTGTCATGATCTGCCTCATGCCATAAAATTCTAGCAGGAGCAATTGCCACCCCAACAAGCAGGGAAAAAAAAATAAATAGATGTCCTGGACTTGAAGGTTAGAGGAAAACAGACAAACACATGAAATTTGGATGCCCAGATGTGTACAGGGGATGTGACAGCCTGGACCAGAGGAGATAAAAGGTGTTCTGTACATTGATTCCTCACTGGAAGTGGTCAAAGGGGAATATCAGATTTTCTGCTGAGAAAGTTCAACTTGAAATGGCTTCAAGTAGGGTAAATTTCACAAAGACATTTAACTTTTTTCTGGCCAGCACACCATGGGCTGTCACGGGGTCCCACAGCTGTAGCTGGAGGCCCCATGGGTGTCCCTTTGCCCAGACAGGTTATTGCTCCTGTGACTGCCTGAGGGACTTGCTGCTGTGTGGTACAGGAACCCACAGGCAGAACCTGTGCTGTGGAACCCAAGAGGGGAAGGGCATTCCCACATTTGATACCTTTTTTTTCTTCTTAATTGGGTACAAAATTATGATTTCTGAAATTTTTCATGGCACTGCTGCCATCATTTGGAGTTAGAGTGATGCCATAATGTAACTGCACATGGTAACTGTATAATAACCTCGAGTTCTCATACCATGCTCATCATGATCCCAAAATATTTTGCTGAAGAGGAAGGCTACTGACTCTATCCCCATTTTGTAGATGTAGAAATGATGGCAGAGATGAATCGATTTAACCTGCAGATAGATTGATTTAGTGAGACTGAGCTAAAAACGGTCACAGTCCCATCATCTCTGCAAACTTGAAAGCACAATACACCAGAGGAGCAGGAGCCAGGTCTTTGCCTAACACGTCCACCAAACACTTGATGTTTGTCTTTCTCTGGGGCAGGGATGTCACTCGCTGACACTGCTGGTAACACACACGTGTCTCTCATGGCTGTGCTGAATCTGCAGCAGCTTGCCCTGGGTATTGCTGTACAACAGCCTCCTCTCCTCGGAGTTTGATGGCTCTTGTGCTTTGTACACAGATTTTATCTTTCAAAGCAAACTGTCTTTCGGGTTGCAGGTGTCCTGTGTGCTGTGGCTGGTGAGTGGCCAGCTCTCTGACAGCCGTATGGATCTCGGCCAGGGCAGGCTGCTAATGCTGCTGCCTGAGTGCAAAGTGTTTGGGGATCTCTCCTGGCCGCAGGGGTTGAGATCTTGTTTATGTCTTCTGAAAGGCAGTAGCTGTGGCAGCACCAACACGTCTGGTCAGGGTGAGCTCAGGCAGA
Source organism: Pardalotus punctatus (assembly GCA_013400915.1). NCBI lineage: Eukaryota > Metazoa > Chordata > Aves > Passeriformes > Pardalotidae > Pardalotus > Pardalotus punctatus. The sequence continues at coordinate 235,100 of VZTX01024400.1, forward strand.
CCTGTGTCATCCAAATTGTCGCACTGAGACTTGCCTTCATCTCCACGTACAGAACAACCTTTTGATGTTAACAGGTCAGTGGCAGTGAGAGACACTTGGATTCAAAATGACTGAGTTTAGGAAAAAATACTGCTGTTGACAACTGTAGATGTGTTAGAATGAAAATGGGTAGCAGGAATGTGCCCAGTGCAGGGAGTGCTTCTCTAGGGAGAGGATGTTGCAGCTCTGGCTTGTAGCTGATGGTCTGGCAGGTGAGTATAACCCAAATATGTCATGTTTTGGGTAAACAGCCAAACTTTTGGAAGTCAAAATATCTGCAACAGTGCTGTGCATGAGGTGAAGTATTTCCACATCCTGGAACAAATTTTTTTATTTGAGTCCTTCTGCATAGTTAACCTTGGTACTGTTACTGCTTCTGCAGCATGCGTGTTCCAAACAGTAATAGGATTAATTGTTTTCTAAGCTGGTAGCACATCTCTTAACATATGCAGCATTCAGGAGGCAGGCAATAAATAACTAGAAGAAGCCTATGGAGCAGTGGCTCCCGCTGAGGATTTTACTGAGCACATAGAGAAATTGATTCTGTTAAACTTTGCTTGCTGAAGTGGAAAGTTAAAGAAGAGAGAAAAAATGCTAAGAAATAGAGTAGTGCACAGGACTGTCATCTTCATTTTAGGATTCTCTCTATAAAATATGCACATCAGAGGCTTGGAAAGGCTTCCTAAGGAAAAGGAGTTTTGGTACAATGTCTCAGGGGCAGAGGAAACCACAGCACTTGACATGCTGTTTAAGAGGCTGAGGGAAATGCTTTAAAAAAGAATTGCTGTCTGTTCCAGATTCTGGTGCAAGGTCCACGTGCAGTCTTTTCTCAGTTAACACTTCTGATGAAATCAGCAGGGTGCCAAATGGAAAATGAAATGTCTGCAGGCTGTGAAATTTGGCCCTCGCTAGGCTGAGGCACTGATCTGGAGACTGCCAGTGCTCGGGCAGATGGTTGTCCCCACAGACACATCATCTCCAGCAGAGCCCTGGCAATCTCTGGGAAAATCCCCTGGCTTTTCACACAGGAGAATGAGTGAGAGGACCAGAATGATCCTTAATGGCCTGAAAATCAATTAATCAAATAACGAATCTTTCAGTTGCTTCTTTCCAAGGGTGCTCCCTTCTTTTCTAATGAGAGCTGTTATAAACAGGTTTTTATCCAATATGTAGTTCATGCTCTTCGTGTGCCTCTTGACTCTCTAAAGGGGAGACCTCCACAAGGCATGAGCTTTGATGCATGAAGTGTGTGCCAGAATCATGGGTGGACATTTGCAGGTGTATTTTAAGGATGTATACCAAATTAATCTCAACCTGAGCCATCCTAAAGGGAGAGAAATATGTTGTTGTTTATTTTTTTCTTGCTGTGTTTTTAAAGTGGGCAATAATAGTAGTCATTCGCAGCTACAATATGTTCCTGGAGCTGCCAGAAGGGCTCTTTTACTAAAATGAAAAGCAGTGAAATGGAAGATCCCCTGCTGCAAACATGTGCATAATTTCCTGTGCTCAAATGGGCTGATCCCCTTGATTTCCTGGGCCCTGTTCCCAGCTCTGGGATGTCAGGAACACCCTTTAAAGGTTCTCTCTTCGTCTTCTTCCCTGAGGTGTTGCCTTGCAGTTAGTGTGGCTAATCTGTAGTTTATCAGATGAGGGATAACAACAATCACAGAATCACCTGAGTTGGAAGGGACCCATAAAGACGATCAATTCGAACTCCTGGCCCTACATAGCACCATCCCCAAGAATCCCCCCATGTGCCTGAGAGCATTTCCAAATGCTTCTTGAGCTCTGTCAGGCTGGTGCTGTGACCTCTTCCCTGGGGAGCCTGGTGCAGTGCCCAGTCACCCTCTGGGTGAAGAACCTTTTCCTGTTGTCTAACCTAAACCTCCCCTGACTCAACTGCAGGCTATTTCCTCACATCCTGACAATCTTGTGAACTGTCTCTTCAGGCTCCAGTCTAGTTCACCGCTCCACTGCTAAAGGCTGGGTGTCCTTGATCACTCCATGTCCCTGCAAAGGTGTCCCCACAGCTGGCTGCAGACAGACCTGTGCCCTCTGCACGCTGGCTGGCTGCTCAGGAGACAGCTCCCACTGGGAGCCATTGGCATGGTGCTGTGCCAGGGAAAAGGGCTCTGCTGAGCATGGCCCAAGCACAGCAGAGTGTTCGTGGCTTCCAGGGCCAAACAGATCCACATCCAGCCAGCACAGGCAGGGGAGCACTGTCTGCCTGCACTGATCCATGTAGGCTAGACCCTTAATCTCCCTGTGTCTCAGTTCTGTCAAAGGGGTCTAATAGCCCACTGCATCATGGAGGTAGTATGGGATAAAAGCCTATTAATCATAGCACAGTGCTGAGACAGATGGGTTTCATTCCCTGAAGAAATACATATATAGACCCTGATCATCTAAAGCCAACCTTAACACATTGGTACCTGTGATTTACATAAACTGGTCCCTGAAACCACAGTTGGATGGTGTTATAGAAGAGTTTGTGGGCTATTAAGTGTTTAATTTGGCAGATACAATTCAGTCATGAAATGATCTGCTCTCCTGAAGTGGCAAAATTGGAGGTTTTGCATTGCTTGGTGTGTAATACAGGAACAGGAAGGGTTACTGTTGAAAATAAAAGGGGTCCCTGAGTGGAGAGGTGTCTGGAAGGTTTCCTAAATGCAAGAAAGCTTTGGATGCTTTAATCTAAGATCTGGCTAATTTCTAGGAAAATCCTCCCCTTACTACAGAACATACTGGAAAATTGTGTCTCACATTATAAAGGAAGAGATTTATCTTGGAAAGGTATTAAAAGCTTCTGTTCCACAGTTGTCATCTGGGAAGATACAGTATTGATTGACCCTGGAGTTGGGTTTGATAGGTTGCATTGGTGATTACAGTATTGATTTGTTTCACATGCTGTGTTTGCTCTGTGCACAGCTCTCTTGCAGCAAAAATTAGTCCAACTTGCCACTTGCTGCATGTTTTTCAGGAGAGAAATCAGGCAGAATTCATTTTTCACCAGACAGTCTCACAGAGTAATTAACGGAAAGGAGGCTGGTGAGAATTCCTGAATTACCCAGGGAACACAGCAGTCAGAGTTTTTTTCAGGCATGTGTAAATAAAGAAATTTGCATTCTCCAAATATTTAAAGCAAATACTGTGTTTGAAGGGAAATGTGTAATTTAAAAAAGCATAGAAATATAATAACAGCTGCAAGCAGTTTCAAAGACTGGCTGCCACAGCTAAGGCAGAAGGGAAATCTGATGAGTAGCTGCTGAGCTGCCCCTTGGAGCACTGCGAGGGAGGAAGAGGAGGTTGACTGGAACTTCCCATGTCAATTCACACCCTGGCCTGAGATTTGCAAGTGGCTTGTCTTGCCTTGTCTTGGTCTGCCTTTATCAGCGTGATTGCCTGGAGCCTGAAGAGCTGATGTTCAGTGCGAAGGGGCTGGTCTAAAACCAGAAGCTGTTCTTTTCAAGTTGTGCAATGAATTCGAGTTGCACATTGAATGCAGAATCCAAGTGAAGTCTCTACTGCTGCAAGGTGAGGGCCATGAGGACGATCACGGGGCTGGAGCACTGCTCCTGTGGAGGGTTGGGAGTGTTCAGCATGGAGAAAAGAACGCTTCAGGGAGACCTTATAGCACCTTCCAGAACCTAAAAGGGCTATGAGAGAGCTGGAGAGAGACTAAAAAAAGATATGGAGTAATAGGGCAAGGGGTAATGGCTTTAGTGGATTCATGTTAGATATCAGCAAGAAATCACTGTGAGGGTGATGAGGCTGGAACAGGTTGCCCAGGAATGTTGTGGATGCCCCATCCCTGGAAATGTTCAAGGCCAGGTTGGATGGGACATCCTTGAGCAACCTGGTCTAGTGAATGGCATCCCTGCCCATGGTGGAGAGTTGGAACTGGCTGACCTTTAAAAATCCCTTCTAACCCAAACCATTCTATGACTTTATGAGGATTCTGTGAAAGTCCTGAATATTGCCGGGAGGTCACAAGAGTTGTTTCTGTAATGACCATTTATGTCCCTGAAGGACCGACTGCTGTCCCATGATCGGGGCGAGGCCAGTGTCGTTAAATGACATCACAGGCTTCTGAGGAAGAGAAGTTTTGTGCATGAATTTTAAATTCATGCTCTTAGTCATCCCATCTGGTATGATACTAATTAAAAAAGTGAGACATTTCTAGGCCTACATGTGTAATTTGGGAAGAAATAAACGTACGCAGAATGTGAGGCAGTGTCGCATGGTGTTGCTGTTGCACTGGACCAAATTTTCATTGGTACAGGATACCATAAGTAATTGCTATGCTAATTGTTATACTCCAGAGCACATCTAGAGTCCTTGGGGTTTTTTCCCACTGGTAGAACTAATGGTGAAAATGACTTATCCTTGCTCACTTGACTTTTTCCTGCCTGGAAATGATTAAAAAAGACAAAGAAATGAGAACCTCAGAGGTGAAAGTCTCACTTTGAACTATGTAATGTAGAAAGAGGTAAAGAAAGTAGAAGAAGCAAGTGTTGCTTTTCAGTGCTTAAAACATATGGTGTGTGCATGTGTATGTAGGCATAATCTGGGGAGCTGGAAGGCATTAAAAATGCCTAAAGTTTAGCAAAATGAAGAACAGATCCCTTCAATTTTAAAGCACTTTCTCCCCTTTAACAGCTGGCAAGATGAATGGGAGAGGATAACAATTTAGTTGTTAACTTTCATCACAAATATTTTTGTGGGGAAAATCGCTAAATTAAAACAATTGTGCCTTTTGTGCAGGGATTAGTCTTAAATTTAACACATAATTTATAATTATCAATCCATTGCAATGTAATTTTTGACTTTGGTGTTCAAAGTATAATGCTTTCTGTGAATTTTTAAAGGAGTCATACTATAAATTCATAATGAAGGTTGTAACATCAATAAAGGGCCACTTCTCTCTCTGTTCTGCTAATTCTAGTTAGAAGCAGACTGGGATTAAGGAGTCCCCTAATGTTGAAGGTGTTGCCAGAGGGTCACGAGCAATTTGCTTCTGTGCCAGATGGATCTGGCTGGGAAATGGAACTCATTAGTGGTGTCTAGTTTTTCCTTTGGGAACTTCCATTTTTTGAAAAATAACAAATATTCAACATTTTGCTGAAAAAGCAAAACTGAAAATAGATGTCTGAAATCTGGAGCTGTTTATCTGTCTACAAAGATTAAGTGTTCTCAGATCAGCTGGGGGAAAAAAAAAACCCAACCCAAAAAACCAGAGTTGTGATTGGATACCTGAGAAAAATTAAGAGAAAGACATTCATGAAGGAGGAACCATCAGTGAGAATTTTAATGTCAAAACCCCCTTCTTCTTTCTGAAAGAAAGCTTCTTGCTGAATGTCCTGAAATGGAATGTGGCTGAGACCAGCAGCACTGTCTCAGTGCAGGGAGCTCAGCATTTGAGTGAGGGCTGTCCTGGTGTCCAGTGGGGATGTGGGTGTCGGTCACGTCCACTCTTCCAGAGAGATTCCATACTTCCCAGTGTCCATTAGAGAATCCTACTCCCAAGATACAAATGTTCCCAGTGCAGGAGGTGTCTGTCTTCCTATACAGACTGTTTTCCTACAGGAAACTTGTATAGAAGGGGGGAAATGGCTCATAATTTTTACATAAACCTATTTGCTGCAGCATGGGCTCTGGGCACCTCAGTGCATCTCTGCTCTCAGCACATTGACCATGTACACAGTTAGGTGTTCAGTCCCCCAGCTGCCAGGGCAAATGCCCAGTTTATGGGCAGACACAGGTATTGCATCTTGCTATCCATGACAATATACTTCGTAAGAGAGAGCTCTTATTGTTCTGAGAAAGGAAGTGTATTTTAATGAAGGTCTCCCCTATGCAAGGTGAAGCTGCTGTGCAGCATCTCTCCAACCCAGAAATCAATTCATATTGCTGCTTTCCAGGGCAGTGGCAACTTTGGCTCAAAATTCATTCTCCAAATCTTTCAATCAGGCTTTCCTGATCATTATAATACACAGATATCTGCTGTGTCATGGCTGTATGATCATTAAATTGGGGGAAAAACCGCTACTGCACACGTGTTGACAAGCAATTTATTCATTGCAAAATAGTGAAGCATTGAGTATCCATTCCATGTCAGTTGGAGGGCACTGTGCTATATTTGTTGCCATCATCATTATAAAGGTTACAAATGATCTACCTGGAGCTCAGCATATATCTTCTAGGAGGAAGTGTCAACACAAAGATAATGGGGTGAATTTAGAGTACAGCTTTAGGTATGCTTGCTGCTTTGCTCTGTAAGTCAATAGGTGTTGGCTGGAAACTGCACAAAGGGAAAGTAGTGGAAGCAAAGTCTGTTTCAGTAATCTCTCTTTGAGCATTTTTGTTTGGAGGCTGATTGTTTGCCCTGCCCAATGCTGACAGCAGCTAAGTACAGTAAAAGAGATTTTTAAAATTTTTTAAATTTTTTTTATATTCAAGAATTTTTTTGGGTCCAAATCTTCTTTTGTGTTGTTGTTGTGAGGAAGTACATGGAAGGAATAATCAGGAGACCAGATGGCATTTTCAATAGTAGGCCTATTCAGATGTTTTCAAATCTCTAATTGGTCATTGGTTTTAAATGTTAATATTCTTCACTAGTAAATCATTTCTATTCTTTCTTTTGGGTTTGTTTTTTTGTTTTTTTTTTTTTAATGTTTTTCTAGAATTATGAAAAAATTAGACATATTACTAAGAATGGTACCAAAAAAATCAGCATTTAAGCAATGGTGCTGAGTAGTGGCTGTGAGCTCCAGCAAATCTGAATAGGATAATTGTCATTCAAACTGATTAACAAGTGACAGGCTGAAAAGAAATGCAGGGATGTGTTTAGTGTTGTTATAAACTGGTAAAACTATGGGTGAAACTATGCTGATTAACACCAGCAGGGAATGCAATTTGATATCTGTCATCATATTCTTGCTTCATATGGCATCACTTGCCTGGACGAGAGTCCATCCAGAGCGTTCCCTGCAGCACAGCACAAGGGAACTTGTGCAAAAGGGTTTGGGTCAAAATGAGTCCATCTGAAGTTTGAAAAGACATGCGTGGTGCTAGATGGGAGATGAAATGCTGTGGTTTTTTTACTCACAGGACATGCTGAGCTCAGTAGGAAGGCACAGTGAGAAGGCCAGTCAGGATGCATTCCTAAGAGGTGCTCCCTCGGTGTGTTACCTGATCATGGGTCATGTGCTGGCAGCCACCTGGTTTACCCTTGTTTAAAATGTTAAAGGTGTTGGAGGAGGAGGTGGTGCTACAGAGCCGGGCACTGGCCTTGCTGAGATACAACATTGCTGCTGGAGAGAAAGTGGCAGGCATGAATCTGTGCATCACTGGAAACATAAAAGTGGGGAAGGGAAAAAAGCTAACCAAAGGGTGGCAAGGGAAATCAAGCTGGTGTTTGAATGTGGTGAGAAATAGCTGCAGTACCTCTGAGAAGGATGGTGGGTGCTGACATTGCCCTAAACAGAGCAGGTTAGTGGAATAACGTTAACACAGCTCTGAGGAGATGCAGCAGATCCAGGGTTAAGTTACAGTTTACAGCTGAGGAAAAGTGAAGGACGGGAAGAGCAGGCAGGAGTTTATCAAGCTTTCCTTGCCAGGGCTCTGTCTTTGAGTTTGATATGTGTGTCCATCACTGAGGCTTCTGACTGCTGGCCGTTCCAGACGTGTTTGGACAGCAAAGTCCTCAGTGGACTTTAGGAAAGCTTTGGCACTTGGTAGGGGTACAAGAGCAGTGCTTAGGATGGACTCTCTTGGAGGGGTGTAAGTGATGGATATGTAGTAAAGGGGAGATGGCCATCGAAGAGGTGCTGCCGGCACAGCAAGGAAAAAAAAGCTTTGTGAGCACTCTCATTTTTCATTTTCTTTTCTTCAGCAAGACACCTTGTCTTGTGCTGGCCATAGCAACCTCCAGTCAGTCACTGCCAGGGTGTGTGGAGCACTTTGGTGTCTGGGTTGAACATTTCTACACATTTAAATGTTACTGAGTATGCAAGTCAATAATAGAGTTGCCCTAAAGAAGCAGAAATATGTTGTATGCTCTTGTTAAAGCAGCTTGTTCAGAGACATTTGGATCCACAGGGGTTCTTTGCACTTTTCATGATGCGGTTGACAAAATAAGATCAAGCTATACTAAGAAACAGCACCAACTCTGAAAAAAACATCATCACTATATGTGAAGCACAGATGGTGCTTTTGGTACTTGGTATTATAGCTGTTTTTAAGTTTATTGGAGAAAAATATGGATTTTTAAATCTTACACCTGCATGCTGAGAGGAAGCATATGCAGAGACTCACTGAATCCCTTGGTGTATTCTGAGTGGATCGTTACATACTTGGAGATGGAGTTTTCTGTTCTCCCTCACCATGAGCAGTATTTAATTCTGCAATGGTTCTGCTGAAGTCGGAGTTAGGCAGAGCAGAGGATGAAAAGGACATATGGTTTCTGTCCTGTGTTAGTGGTGTGGTTGCAAAGACTAAAAAGCAGGTACAGGTTTTTTCTTTCATGTGCCCCATGCATATCCTTGTGCATTCATAGACAAACCTGTACCCAAATGTGCACGACTGTATTTGATGCATTTTTTGTACAGAGGTGTCAGCAGGGTAAACAGAGCAGCTTACAGGGATTAGATCAGAAAGACTCCTAAGAACAGCTTCTTTGCAAGAGTAGCAGATCAAAGCTCGCTGGATGTTTAAATACAACTTCATGCAAATATCAGGGAGTTACTGTCCCATCACTGCCTCTGTGCCTCCTGTCGGTATTTTCCATGCTGCTGAGCCAGGCTGGTACCTTACTTAACTTTCTGCAATCATGGCATGTAGGTTTTCCTTTGATATTTATTCCTAGGGAAGCTGTGCCCCCAGTTTGTTGCTGGTCCTCTCAGACACTTTTGGAATTATAATGTTGGTTTTTTTTCCCCATCCTTTTAGTTGTATTTCTTAGCCTGTTTCTATGTTTCTTCCCAAACCTTGGTGCTTTCTAGAACACCCTTATGTTTCATAGAAGGGAAGCTCAGATTTGTACTCTGCACCCCAAAAGTTAGATCTTCTTAGACAGGGTCTCACTTTTTGCCTGCAGAGAGGTGTGTACTTTTGCACAGTAATTTAGATGTGAAATTATCCTTTGGTCCAAAAGGCTGGATGGGTGTGTACACATAACTTTGTCAGGGTACTCTCTTCTTTCTACGCTTACCAGACTTCCTCTAGAATGCTTGGATAGCTAAGCTAACTTAGAGTTGAGGTCAGCTCTCTGATCCACCAAAAGCTTCTTGGGACTCCCTCTGTCTTTGCTCCCATCTGGAGAATAAGTCACTTCTCCAGCTCCTCAGAGTGCTATAAGAATAAACTCACTGAATCTCACGACCCCATGATGGTGAGAGCCGCATGAGCGCAGTCATACAGGCAGGTTGCTCACTGGAGTCCTGTCCGCATGGAAACTTCTCTTCCTTGATGTTCTTGCTGCAATCATGCCAGAGCCTGTGAAGAAAATGATTCTCTCTCACAGCTGGCCCTCCTCAGCCTTGCTTGCAATGTGAAAGTTGCATTTTGGAAACTTGATTTTATCTACATTAAGGAAAAGATTCTTATTCTGAGGCACAGCAAATACTCTGGCTTCACCCACCACCAAGATAACGCAAAAGAATGGGAGATTCTCCTTTCACCATTAAGTACCTGCTCCTTGTGAGATGTGCAGTTTTCAGTTTCTCTTTTTAAGAATGCAGTGGGAGGCCAAAGCAGATTTTTCTTTTCAAGTTTTTACCCGTTCTGTGAGCTTTTAGATGTCTTTTTGACACCATGATCTAAAGGGCAGAGATATCAAATAGTAGCTCTTCCCCCATGCTAGAATGTCACATTCTTTCCTCCTTGGGCTGTGTGATCTGCAGGCAGGGTGTTTGCAGAGCGAGTGCCATGTCAAGTCAAGGTTAAAACAGGATTATTTATTCCTTTTTCCAACTCAGGATCAAAGTACAGTGCGCATTGTATGGAAATCACATTTGAAACAGCTGAGTTCAATTACCTTCTCAAATAATTGTCAGAAACATGCAGCTGCTTTTGAGGTGGAGGGTATTACTTACAGTAAAAGCTGACCTTGGACATACTCCCATGGCCCTCTGATTTCAATGCATGGCTCTTCAGGCAGAATGTAAATCCTGCTGAGGGTCAAATCCAAGCTGCTGAGTAGCAGCATCAGTCAGTCATGGGCCAGATACTGCCAGCTAATCAGACAACCTGCCACTGGGATCTTGGAAAAAAGAACCTGTGCCAAGCATGCCTGAGTGTAGTTTGCTGCTGTATTTTGGCTTGTATGTGTTGGCCAGGATGTAGCCTGAGGGTATGGCAGTCCAGCTCTGCTTATTCCCAAACCCAGGCTCCTGGTGATGGCAGTGAATGTTTTCAAGCATTGGGTGGCTTTGGCCGTGGTGCTAACATTGAGGCGAGCAGGCCTGCGGGACCTGCTAGCACTGCTGCAGAGGCATTGCTCTGAGTTTATATCTCAGCTCCAGAATTGCACTTCTCTATTTGTTCCTGCCAATGACAACTTTTAAACTTCCCTGATGCCAGTTCCAAGTGGGTGGAGAGGTGGCAAAAGATGCTGCTTTGATTTAAAGTGAGTGAGGGGGCAGTGCTACTCTGTCTGCCTGATTATTTATCTCCCTAGTTACACACAGCACTTGCTTTCTCTGGAGTGATTCAAGCATATCATAACCTCTTGCTTTAGCTCTTTTATCATGCTGGTTTGCTGCTACAGTTTAGTCAGAAATCTGTCTTGGCCTCTGCAGAGCAGAGGATGTCATCTCATTTTATTGTGCTTTGATGTGCCTCCCCCATGTTTTTTTAAGTTTCCCGTTTATCAAGCAGAAGGTTCTAAGAACTTCACTGGATGTTTTTGGGCTGGGCAGAATAGGCTCTGTCAGTATCAAAAGCCTCCCACCAGTGTCATGTGGAGATGAATGGGTGTGAGGACTGGTGCTCAGCCAGGCTTGCTGCATCCTGGAGAGGGCTGTCTCTGGAAATGCAAAGAGCCTCTCGCTGTGCTCAGGGATCCTCAGAGAAGTTTTAACCAAAGCACCCTGGATTTCAGCATCAACAGTAGCAGATTCCTGGTTTTTCTGCAGTCTCCTGCTATGCAATGGATGCATTCACACATACAAATGCTAGAAGTGATGTATGTGAGATCTGAGCTCAGATTCTGGGCCAGTGGGAGTCCTGGAGTCAGTTGCAATCTGAATTTTGCATTTTTACAGTGAAGTCCATTTACTTCTCTCCTTCTCGGGTACAATTTTTTACATTTAATACCTGGTACCTCTTCTTACTGTCCAACATAATTTTCCATGTGTAGGACATTACCTCACTACCTCCTCTGAGTTTATTTGGAATTGCCTGAAGGAATGGGGGATACAATATCTGCTGAAAGGTCCTTTTGGAGATGATGCCTAATGAGAGTGCCTGATGTACAAGGTAAAAGAAAGAACATGTGGGCTAGGCTGTGGTTGAATTTTTAGGAATAAATCAAGGACATAAAGAGGGGAGGATCCCTTAAGTGTCTAACCAAGAGGAATTTTGGAAGCATTTGTGTGTGTGTGGAGAGGGACAGCCAGCAGGGGCTGTAAGTGCTCATGTGGTGTGGCAATTCTTCTAGGGAAAATGTACCCAGGGTAGGGGTTTCACTACAGCTCCCAAGCTGAGGGTTGAAAAGAGTTGTTTTCTCTCTCTTTGTGCATCTTAGACTTTAGGGAGAAGAATTGATTTAATTTCATCTCATCTGATCCTGATTAATGAAAAGTCATTTCTGCTAGTTGTGGGCAGAAAAAATAATCTTTGACTATTTTGTAACTTTGCAGATATATGTAGGTGTGTGGCTGGAAGTTCTGTAATTCTAGAAATTATGACAAGGCATCCATAAAGATGAGGCTGAAACCCTATGCAGCAGCATTGTAGCTTAAAGGAGTGTTATTTAATACCTATTAATGGAACTGCTGAAGCATAAATACTCTCAGCTCAAACAGATTTTGTTAACTCCTTTGTGCTGGCAGTTTTGGAGTGGGATGGCAGATGATTCACCACTGTCTGGCAGGGTGGTTTTCCCTCCATTCAGTACAAGCAGTGGTGTCACTGGGGGAGAGAGCCAGACTGCCAGGAGGAGGAGCAGGAACTGCAGGGGTACCTGGGCAGGCTGGAGCCTTTACAGGCCAAGTCCTGGTATCCCTTGGGCTGCACAGAAACTTCACTTGCAGCTGTGATTGCAATACAGATCTTCCCGGAACAGTCTTTGTTCACCATATTTAATAGGGAAGGACTTCAGCCTTCCTGTGCAGGATGCTGGGGGTGTGGGCACTGCAGTCCCTGCCTTGGGATTGCCACCCCTGTGGCAGAGCGAGCAGAGCAGGGCTGCCCCTGGGCATCCACAGAGGCTGAATTTGTCCTGCCTGATGGCCAGCCTTTAACAGGGCACTCCTGGGCTTTTCGAGGAGACTCTGGAGAGAGAGGTGCCATCAAGGGGTGTTCTAGTATGGTCAAATCAGAGCTATTTCTTGGGGTCCTGAGTATTCTCAGGTATTTTGAAGATTATAGACCTAACAGCTCTATCAGCTGTCTCAGTTAAGTCTCTCTGAAGCCCTTTTATTCTAGTTTCATTCTGTTTACTCAAGGGTTCAAAGATCTGGAGTACAGCTCCTGCACAGCATGGGACTGGCATATAAATAACTACTATTTAAAAGGAAGAACAATGCATATTGGATAATTTGCTTGCAAATTTTAAGTAGTTATGGGACAAAAGGATATCTTTTCATGTCATCCTTTGAAACACAAGATTAAAAGAAATATATAAGTTGAATTTCCTAGACAATAACATAATTCCAGAAGTTAAGACTTAAAGAACAATTGTTAACATGAAATCGATAATAAATGAGAGTGAGAAATTTTATAATCCACTTGCTTCTGGGTCATGCCTACACAAGGAAAGTAGTCAAATTGTTCTGGAGACTGATTTAATTAAAATTGGTACAAAATCCCTGTGTGGATTCTAAGATGGGTTAGGTTTGCATTGTGCTGTGAAATGTGATTCTTAGTGGGTATAGACAGGGCACAGATTGCTAATTGTAATAAGTGATGAAGCTGCTCCAGCTCAGGTTTCTGCCATGCAGTATTGATGCCCAAGCTCATAAGGCATGCACCAAAATCTGTGCTCTGTCCTCTGCTGCCAAACCAACCACTTGAATGTAAGAGTCACACTTCAGTGATCTTTAAGAATCACTGAAATAAAAACGGTGAAAAGAAGCAGCTAAAATATGTTCATCATGGAGTTAGGGCTTGCTGTAGGACCAGACCTTCAGCTTTGTCAGTGGCAGCTCAGCAGAGTTTTCACATCACGCTGCAGCCAAATGGGAGCTTTGTTTATCTCTCACGTCTGTTCATTCAGGCTTTTAATTAATTACCTGCTCCCCTCATGGTGAGGAGTTGGTGCCTGATGTTATTCAAGTGTTCACGTTTATGCACATGCATTCTTTTTATATGTGGGATAGCAAGCACTCACAGGTCAAAGTAAGGAATTAAATGTCATGTAAAGAAGAAAAGTGGCCCATTGGCCAAGATATGCTGTCCTGCCAGGCTATCCTGGTTCTGGATCTGAACCCCAGACAGGTGAGAACGTGTCCTGTTATACTGAAAAACAAATATTTAGCAAAGCCTCAATACACAGAAGCACTTAGCAACTTCTTACCTGCTCCCTCACTGCAGTAGTGCTGCAGCTGGGTCTGCCATCATTCCACATCCATGGCAGAGGACAGGGCAGGACCAAAGAGTCACAAACAAATTTAAAATTCATCTTGATATAATCAAGGAATATATTTTTAACTGGAGACATGAGACAAAGATAAGGAACAAGCAAGACACAATCTATTTCCCTCTTTAAACTTGTCCCACACAGGGGAGCAGATCTTCCCACGATGTAAATCAGCACAGCTCCACTGACTGGAGAGAACAGTTGTAATTTATCCTGCCTGAAGGTCCGCACGGAAAGTGCTTGAAGTTTCATGCAATTCATTGGAGACTTGTGACATTGAGAGCAGGCGTTTGACTCCACTGTCCTCTGGAGCGAGTGGCAGCACAGGCAACTTATAATTACAAACACTTGATAAATCTCTTCAGAGAAACTGAGGAGCTTGGTAAGATGTTTGAGTCAGTGCTGGCTGATTTCACTTCTTGTGAGAAAGCCGTACTGCTGCAATTTCAATCTCAGCACAAAGGCACCATGCAGCGACACTGTGAAAAGGATCTGGGGGTTCAGCCGAGCATTCAAGTATTTTCAAGGATCATCTCTACCTTGTGGAGATCGGTGGGTTCCTTTCCAGAGAGCTCAAAAGCCTGGGGGAAACAAAAGGAACCTATTTCAAGCCATTTTTGTGAAAACAATGCCTCTCCACAACACCTGACACCTTACGCAGCTGGTAAATACCATTCCCTTTCAGCTACCTAATCTTTTTTAATGTGTATTTGGCCACCTACACCTGACCACCAAATTTCCACTCTGTTTGTCTCTGCTGACATTTATATAACAAAGAGCTTCTAACTGTTCATTTATCAGCACAAGAAAGTTGAGCACAGGAGGAGACAAATATGATGGGCACCATACAGCAGCACTCAGAGCTCTGCTGCTACCTGTGTATCCAGGCTCTGTAATAGTTATGTTGCACCATTGCTCAGAAAAAAATGCTGCCAGGTGCTTGGAATGATTTAACTCTCTTGTTCCTGGGAACAAAAGTGGATGCTGTTATATACTACCTCCTTTCTCTGCTGGATGCCTCATTACTGTTAAAGATTTCATAATACTGTGATATAATGGAAACAGAGCTTTGGGCATGGTCTTTTCTGTCAGGCATTTCTAGGGATCACTTGTATTTTCTGTAATTAGCAATCAATGAACACAGGAATGGAGCTAATAGTCCCTTCTTTCTCATCTTTCTACCTCTAGTTCATGGGTAGGGATTTCTGAACAGAAGCAGGAGAGAGGAAGAGAAGGTCCTGCCTGCAAAGCTCAGCATGTGACTAGAGCTTTCTGGACTTTCCCTGTTCATCCTTCTGCTCTCTAGAGTCCGAGTTTCCCAGGCAGCAGCTGTGTATATGCTCATCGTGCTGGTTGGTGTGCTCCACTGGGAATGGCACTTTTCTGCTGATGGGCCCACATGAAGTCTTGCATTAGTGGTCACACAGACCTGGTCCTCCCGTGCACCTGAGAGTCGCCTTGTGGAAAAGTGCCATGGCAATTTCTCACCTGATGTCTCGTAGCACTGGAATGTGGCTTCTGGTTGGAGTTCCTGCCAGCTTCAAGTAGCTAAAGAATTCAAGGTATTTAAACAAAGGCTGCCTGAGAGCCAGCTGACACTGAAGGATTCAGTCTTGAATATCTACAGAATCATGGGGTTTTTCTGAGTTTGTAAATCTAGAAAGTGATCAATAGGATTACCTACCACTTGTGATGGAGAGCAAGGCTTTATCATGATGTATCCACGCCTAGTTAGAGCTGATGTTTATTAAAGATGAATATAATTTGGCTAAGAGGTTGTTAGTGCAAAAGGCATAAGAAAAAATATTTTACTGCAAACAATAACAAGGTCCCTGAACTGTCTTGAACTGTGCAGTTGAGATTCTCAAGAACTGTCAATCATCTCTGTGTAAGGCTGAGCTGCTGACATTTGTTTAATTACAATATATTTAGGAAAAGGAGTAACATTCCTAATTGCTTGTGTATGTTTGCACTACATCTTTTGTACAATATCTTTACTCAATTTGAATAATTTTTCATTAAAATGATGAGAAAATTGTTTATTTTGCAACAATTGGACACAGAGCTTGCACTGTGCTTCTGCCTTACATAGGATTTTGAAGGGTTTGCTGCTCATCTTTTTGTAGCAAGAAAACATTGCTGAGAAAAAGCCATCTTTCTGGGAAGAAAAGATCTGCAGAAACACCCTGAAATTGTGGTTCAACTCAGATAATGCATTTCAGTAACCTCAAGACTTCCCTCACTGTAGCAAATCAATTTATCCAGGCACTGATGTTTGAAGGTTGTGTTAGGATTTCCTGTATTGTTTTCAGGGTGTTTTTCTGGTTATCCAAGATTAAAAATTTAGCAGACTTGCCCAGCTGCGAGTTAGTGAAGTATGAACTTTTTCTGAAGCTATTTTACAAGCTGAGGTGTACTAAAAATTCTGTCTAGTTTCTCTGTGCTCCTGAAGCAAGAGTATGGAACAGAGGAAACCCTGGCTTGTTTCAGACTTCCTGGAGAATTCCAGTTTCCTAAGGGTGTGGCAGAGTTTCTCAGGTATGACAAGAAAGTGAGACAGGTGTAAAATGAAGTAATTTCAGCATCATTGCAGTCATTGATCATTCTGCAAACCCCTTGCTCTTGGCAACTGCAAACCCTCAGGAAAAATGGGGAATGGGATGTGGAAACTGCTGGTGAGTGAGTGGCAGAGTGTGGCTGTGCCTCTGTAGGAATCAAAGATCAGAACCAGCAGTGAAAGCTAATCCATAGGATGATTCATGTGATAAGAACTTCTCAGAATGATGAAGTATGTGAGGTCGGTGTGGTCTGTTGCAATTAATGCTCTCTGAGTAAGCACAGCAGGTTCTGGGTGTTGGTATTCACACTGTGCTCTGTGGCACACGTGTGTCACAGCTACTGGCAGCCTGGAGAATTCAGCAATAATCAATAACTTCCAATTGCTTGGCCCTAAGCATCAGCACTTGGTGAGCCAGAATGCCTTCTAAATTATTAAAAGGATTTGAAAACAGGCATCATAGAGCCACGAGATTTGTTCTTCAGAATCATGCAGTTATTACATATCTGGGTAGTTTATCGGGTTGTGGACACCGGATTTTACATACTTGTACCACTCTTCACATTCCCTACTGGGAAGTCTTGTGCATTTTAACACATTTGCCATCAGACTGGAAGGAACAAACCCAAGGCCATTTCAGG